>PNEQ01124396.1:0-34414 GCA_003012365.1 Medauroidea extradentata | reverse complement strand
GTGCTTACTATCGGCGTTTTGTGCATGGATTCGCCACAATAGCAAAGTCATTACATGAGTTGACTGAGACTAAAAGAAAATTCTTCTGGACCCCCGATTGTGAATCCTCATTCAGAAAATTAAAGGAAATTTTGGTTTCACCTCCTGTCCTAGGTTATCCTAGTAGTGATGGACAGTTCATTTTAGACACTGATGCGAGTGATGTGGGGATCAGTGCTATGTTGTCACAGATCTAGGATGGAAAAGAGAGGCCATTAGAGTATTTCAGCAAAGTGTTACATAAGCCTGAAAGAAATTACTGTGTAACTCGCAGAGAGCTCCTGGCAATGGTCAAGTCTATTTCACATTTTACTATTACTTATATGGAAGGCATTTTATTCTACGAACAGATCATGCATCATTACGTTGGTTACTGAATTTTAAAAACCCAGAAGGACAGATAGCTAGGTGGATGCAGCACCTTCAAGTGTACGATTTTGAAATACAGTACTGACTTGGGCGCTTACACAATAATGCTGATGCACTGTCCAGGAGGCCATGCGAGCCAGTGTGCTTTCATTGTGATCTACAAGAAGGGAAGGCTGGGAAGACAACAACTGCTAGGATAACAAGAATCGAAGAGTTCAAAACTGGCAATGAACCTTCTCCCTGGAGCGAAGAAAAGATTGGCGAAGATCAGAGAAAGGACCCTGCTCTTGGGCCAATACTAGAATGGAAGGAAAAAGGCCAGCGCCCAGAGTGGGCCGATTTATCTGATCAAAGTACTATAACTAAGGCATACTGGGCACAATGGGATTCTCTATCTCTGAGAAATGGTGTCCTGTACCGGAACTGGGAAAGTGCAGATGGAAAAGAAACACGCCTACAGCTGGTACTCCCAGAAATTAGAGTTCCAGAGGTGCTGAAGGAACTTCATAGTTCAGAAGCTGGAGGACATTTTGGAGTTAATAAGACTCTCAACAAAGTTAGATTACGATACTATTGGCTACATTGCAGGGATGATGTAGAGAGGTGGTGCCGAACATGTGATGCTTGTACAGCTAGAAAGGGACCAAGAACTAGAGGGCGGGGTCATCTTCAGAAGTACATTGTCGGAGCTCCGTTCGAGAGGATGGCAGTAGATATTTTGGGTCCCTTGCCAGTAACTGAGAGGAAGAAACGGTACCTATTGGTGGTGCAAGACTACTTCACCAAGTGGCCTGAAGTCATACCAATACCAAACCAAGAGGCTAGCACAGTGGCTGATGCTTTAGTGGAGCATGTATTCTCAAGGTTTGGAGTGCCACTCGAACTTCACTCTGACCAGGGCCGCAACTTTGAAGCCAAGTTATTCCAGGAAGTGACCAAGATTTTGGGAATGAAGAAGACACGGACTACTCCTTTGCATCCTCAGTCGGATGGGATGGTCGAGCGGTTAAATCGTACCTTAGAACAGTATCTGTCCATTTTTGTAGCTGACAATCAAAAGGACTGGGACTCCAAGGTGCCCCTGTTTCTCCTTGCATATTGGTCAGCTGTCCATGAAGCCACAAGGGTAACACCTTCGAAGATGCTGTTTGGGCGAGAGCTTCGTCTTCCAAGTGATCTACTGTTTGGGAGGCCAGTAGAAGAAGAACAGCCTGCTTCACCGATGGTGTATGCTGACGAACTGCGTCACAAATTGAGCACAGTCCATGACTTCGCTCGGCAACATTTAAGAGTCAACAGCGACCGGATGAAAACGAGGTATGATCGGAGGGGACCTGAAAAGACATTTCAAGAAGGACAGCTGGTGTGGCTGTATAACCCACAACGACGGAAAGGATACTGTCCAAAACTGCAGAAATGCTGGGAAGGCCCTTACCAGATTGCCAAGAAGATGAATGATGTGGTCTTCCGGATAGTTCGCAAGGGTTCTCGGACAGAAAACCCAAGGTTGTGTATATTGACAGACTGGCTCTCTATGATGGACCAGAGTCTGTTGTGTCTGCTCGGGACGAACAGACTTGAGGAGGGGGCAGTGTTGCGAGCCACGACTGTCTGGCTGGGCGGTGTAGTACGATACTGTGGTGACGGAGCTAGGACACCCCCCTTCCCACCCACTCCTCGGCGCCGTGGCTGTCGGGCAGGGCGGCGAAGTACAATACAGTGGCGGCAGCACTAATAGACCTCCTCAGGTGCTGCACGGATTGTATTACTCCATGATAACCACCTGCACCCAGTATCGGGTAACCGAGGGAAAATATCGTGATTGGAATGATCCTGTTCCCTCTTTATCTCTCGGGGTGGTGCTTGACTTTGAAGCGACATCTTTCCAGGAGGTTGGAGAACAGAGACCCACCGAGATAATTCGAGAAGAAGGAGGGTGGGGTATATAAGGGGGAGCTACAGCAGGAGCGAGAGAGTTTTTGATGGCAGGTGCCTAGTGTGATCTCAAGTGATAGTGACAAGTATTGGATTGCGACGACTGTTCAAGGGTGTCCAGCGAGTGGGACCGCAGCAAGTAGTAGGAAGAAGGTGTTTCTAAGCCAGAAAGATTCTTCGGTATTATTTCTTTGGGTCCACCATTGTGAGTGACTAGTAACCTTTTCATATACAGAGAACTTATTTAGATGTATTTTTTTATCCTTTATGTAAATAGTAGTAATTTGTTCTGTTTGACATTTACTTTATAAATCATTATAGACATAGGTTTTTTTGCATATACAGTTGTAAATAAACTAGGTTAGCTTTATTTTCTTTATCTTAACAAAGACCTCCATCCACAAACGTACCTAGCCCACAAGCTTGTAACAATACAGTAACACAAGATACTTTATAATTAATTTTTTTTTTTACCGTATAGCCTTACAAACTACGTACTACAGTAAAAACTTTGTTGAAACACGGAACAATACAACCTCTCATCCAAACACGGCAGCCATGATGTGTACCAATTTTCAAAGGTAAGAGATTTAATATAAAGCACTGTTTTCATTAAATGTAGATTTTATGTCACGTCCATTACCAAAAAGGTACAAAAATTAAGTAAATACAGAAGTAACATAACCTATAGTTCTTACATACTACTTTAGAAATAAAGGTAAATAGTTTTATCAACTAAATAGTGTAAAAGGTGTTGAGCTGTTCTGTGTACTTTTTAAACTCTCAATGAATGTGACCTGTTTTTCTATAATAGTAGTGAAGGTTAAATGACTATAATTTTCATATAATTTTTGTTATAACAGGTAATGAGTGTTCCAAAATCAAGATTAATAAAGAAAGAAGACTCCAAAAGTGGCAAAAACATTTGGGGAAAGACAGGGACTGAGAAAAGGAATCTGAAGAAAAATTAAACCAAGATAGGAAACAGAAGCTGAAAAGGAAACAAAAACGTCAAGACAGTAGAAGTGTAGAGTAAAGAGGAAAATGAAAGTACAAATTAAGTTACATGTTTCCCAGATAAGTCACGAATGGGCAAATACATGTGTTCTCAAGCATTAGGCAAAGCAGTCATGAAGGCATTTCAGTCTTTCCCAACAAGTCCAGGAAAATGAAGACAAGCAAACTATAAATAGTTAAGATTACTTTTAAACCAGAAATTTGTGAACAAATTTTCAAAATACAATGTGATGGAAAGAACATTATCAAATTAAATTCTTGATATTAATGTAAAAGAATTCTTCTGCCATGATAAAATAAGCAGACAAACTCCTGGGAAGAGAGATGTCAAAACAGTTAAAAATACAGAATTGAGAGAACATATACCAATTTGTCACATGTTGTTGAATATAAGTGAAGCCTATGCAGAATTTGAGAAATATCCCAATATGAAGAAATACATTTTTCTTCCTGAGGCCAGAGTTGGTTTGTACTCCCTGGTAGTTGTTTGCCAGTCAAGTAAGTGGAATGCAAACCATACACCTAAACACTAATTCCATTTTGTCTTTCTTTTAAACCAAATTTATTACCTCTTACATACTCAATACTTTATCACAACACCCCGCCATATTACATCCAATACCCTCACACCTCTAGGGGTAGACAGTTAATGCTGGTGACGATGGTGAGGGTGTGGAATGAACTGCGGGAAGAGTTGGTGACTTGGAAGGGGGGGGGGTTGGAAGGTTTTTAAGAAGAGACTGGTAGATTGGTGCTGTGGGGATGGGGAGGAGTCTGCTCGCCACTGGGCATTAGCCCAATTGTGAGTTTAAAACTATTTATTATCATTATTATTATTATTATTATTATTATTTTATGACAGCAACATAAGAACACTGCATTTATTAACATGTGTTAAATTTATCAGTTCAACACTCTTCCCATTAATTTAAAATTGATATTAAATGTAGACCCTCTTACCAAACAGACACTTCTTTGACAGCTCTATGAACTTTTATACCATATTTCTATAACTATTCCATTTAATGTTACAGCTATGCTGAACACATCAGCTAGCTGACCTTCAGTAAGACAGTACACCAAACTAATGCCCTCCTCATTGACTGGTTCATAAGTTAACTTAAACCTGACGAAAATATGCTTGGAGTTTTTGAACCCAGTGTCTTTGTTGATTATTTTTATTTCACTTTGTCTACATTCAAATTTTATTTTTATTGCAATTTGTCTACATTCAAATTTT
This sequence comes from Medauroidea extradentata, assembly GCA_003012365.1. Taxonomy (NCBI): domain Eukaryota; kingdom Metazoa; phylum Arthropoda; class Insecta; order Phasmatodea; family Phasmatidae; genus Medauroidea; species Medauroidea extradentata. Next base: position 29,814 of record PNEQ01124396.1, on the reverse strand, counting down.
ATTTTTATTGCAATTTGTCTACATTAAAATTCACAGTCATTACCTCACCTGTGAGCTCTTTGTACAATGATTCCACAAACAACACTTCCTTTACACAGTCACTAGTTGAAATTATTTATATATTATTTTTTTTGTTTACCTGTGTACAGTTCAGCCAAAGGTTGGTGTACAGTAAATATGTATGTGTAACACTACAGTATCGCTAACCTACGTCCCCTTCACACTCTCAGCAGTTAAGGACAAAGTTCCTTAATAAAAAAAATCATATATGATTCAGGTTCACAGAACACTCAGCCGACAACATGTCCACTTCTCTTGAAGGTTCAGGGCGGAGTTCCTAATTAATAATGCAATCAATCGCTGTTGGCAAGACTAGCTGCGAACACTACATCAGCCTCCCTCGATAGGTCAGGTCTCAACATTAAAACACACGCTTTTGGCAGCCCACAATGTGATGCCAATCACAGAGTTGCTTCATAACCATAGCCACGCCTCTTTGCAATGAATCTATAGCTATCCCGATCACTTTGCTGTTTATTTATCCCTATTTTCTTGTTTGAAAACATCAGAATATTACAGTATTTTCTGTCGTTATTACAGTGTTGATAATAATTTCACACATCTTGTAGCATTGCAAGACAAGGGGTTTTTATTTACTGGAGAATTAGTATTTTATGTAATCTTAATTTTATAATATAATATTTAAAATTGTAATTTTATTTCAATGGTCTCGGTTCCAGAAAGGGAAAGTAAAGACGCAGTCCTTTGTTTCTCGTATGTTCTAGATAGGGTGTAATGTTTATCGTTATGGCTGGGTGGCCTTGGTAGGAGGCAGTAGCTTTGTTTTTCTTTTCGTGTTCTGGTTTTTTCCGCGGGGGAGTTTTTGCATCATTTGTTTTTTTAATGCAGAAAAGTGACAAGACAAGTGAGATGTCTGCATGCTGTCTACCATGCACAAACATGAAATGCAGGACATAAAAATAAAATCTAGAGCTGACATATTTGTAAAAAAAAAAAAAAAAAACAGTACTGGAATACAACCAGTATATGGGTGCTATAGACAACCCAGACATGGTAATGATGAGTTTCATAGATACTACCAGGAAATCTTTGAAATGGTACAAAAAGCTGTTCTCCATGTGTTAGACATGGTTGTGCTGAATTCCCACATCCTGTACAATCTCAAAACAGGCCAGATGTCTATGTTGTTTGAATTCGGACAGAATCTTGTCACACAGCTGATAGAGGAGTTCTGTTCCATTCACTCTCCTTCTAAAGGAGGCAGGCGGTCAAAAGAAGTTACACTTTCCCACTGTGTCTTACTGCTAGATATTTTCCAACTCCAGTGCCCTCTAACATGGCAAAGGCGGAACCACAGCAAAAGTGTGTTGTATACAGTCTCACTACAAAGTGGGGAGAAAAGGTGAAAAGACATGTCCTGGGTGTGCGCTGAATGTGACACTCCATTGTACATTCATCCAAGCTTTAGAAAATTCCTCAACATAAAGAACTTTTAGTTGTTAAAAGCATGTATTACATGTTCTCACAATTTTAAATGCAATGCAATCATAAAAAGTGCACTTTTTTTTTTTAAGTTAGAAGCTCGGGATACCGTGCTTTGATAAACTGCGCATTGGGCTTTATCGTGGGGTAATTCATGCCCCCCAAGCTAATGTATCAGAAACTTCACAATCCTACTATGTACTTCAAAGGGACGTTTGTTTTGCCGCCTGTCAAACGATCAAACGAGAGGGGCAGAGAAGGACAAAAGGCAGCGGACAGAAAGCGGTAATGCACGTGTTCAAAGTTTGACAGGCCGGATGTGTTTATTAGTCGTCAGGAGTCTTGACATCTCGCTGTGCGGTTGTGTGGTAGGCCTCTTGTTAGGGGTGGTAGGAGTGGAGGGGAAAGGATTGCTTGGAAGGGGGAAGGGGCAGAAACTGGCACTAGGGAATCCCCAGCTGCTACGTGGGTGGGAAGTGACGACACACTAGCAGCTGCCAACAAGAATTTATTGTGATCATTTCAGTTTTTAATGTGGTGCTTTGTCACAGAAAAGAAAGGCTTATTCGGTGAAAGACAAGTTAAACATTATCGACATAACATAAACTACAATAGTTTAACAGTTAAACTGGAGTACTGTATTACAGTCAGCCCGCCGTATCCATGGTTTTCGCCAACCGCAGTTGGAAAACGAGAGGAAAAAATGTAAAATATAAACAGGAAATTCTTAAGAATTTGTATTTTCACGCACGTTCATAGTTTGCCGTACGAACTACTAGCGCGGCACTCGTGTACGAGAGAGCAGCTAGTTTTGTGTTGTCAGCCACTGTTATCTACTCCGTTACGCAATATGCTTGGTGCGCACAGTATGTTTGTTTACCAGTAGTCAGCGGATGGTGCGGGCGGCAAGGACAAGGAAGCGATACAGAGTCGAATGTGCGGGCGGCAATACTTCACTTCCATAGATTGTATCGCTTGCCGCACGTTTCCAAAACTAAATGATTTGATATCTCCCGCTGGCTGCGTCACCTGTCGCCTGCCCGCAAACTGCTTCCACGCAGAACACACGTGTGTATTTAATTACATTGTCTTGTTTTCCCGCCTGCCGCCCGCCTTCACGTAGTACATGGCCCTGAAGTGCCTCTACTGTGTGCAATTATACATAATTTCGTGGCCTGCAGCGTAATGTTTCCTAAAAATAAAGACTGTAGTGATCCTTCTAAACCGAAGAGAATATCGAAAAATTCTTACTTTGACTGACAAAATGAAAAAGTTACATTTAATCAAAGACATATCTGTTGCAATTGGCCGCAGGTATGGGAAAGAAATGAATGTGTCATTCGTACGTCTCGAAATAAAGCACCAAAAAGGGCAAAAAAAATTCGAGCTAAGTTAATTTATATGCAGTCAGTGGCGCTGTATTAAAACGGAAACTGCTAAAACTTTGTCCTTATCTATGTTTACCAGTGGAGTTAAATTTTTCAGTGATGTGTGAAAGAAAACTGCGCCAAGTCTGTTTTAGTATAATCAGTGATGCCGTATTAAAAACGAAACTGCTAACATAGTTAATTATGGTAGAAATATTTTATTTTTATGATCCGATTCTTTTCTGTAACTGATATGCACGTCATACAAGCAAGAAATATTTACAGACAAATGCAGAATATTCACGCCCATGTAGTCATAATTGTGCTTGTTCCACTGTTGTTTTATGTAGTTGACAAAGATAAAGTACACATTACACGCGAGAAATAGTGTTATCAGATGCTATTCTATCAACGCTTGTGGAGACACACTCTGTCTGCCCAGCACGTCCTTGGCAGTGTAGGGTAGGTTGAAATAGCGCGGCGGATCAGGCCCGTGCTGTGTTGTAACGTCAGTAGTAGCCGAACACCTGGCTCTTGCGCGCTGTTGCCAAGTCACCGCGACGGCTCACAGTGTGGCTGCCGCTGTATCTATCTTGTGCCGCAATGCACACGCTACATGTAATTTTTACGATATTTAAATGTTGTGGGACAATTTACGAACGTATTAAATATCTGTACCTCGCACAAATATAGTAGCATTTGAGATTAGGAGTTAAATTTTTTTTATTAATTGCATGTAGTGGTTTATGTAGGTTATTACGGTGTCTTCAATATCCGCGATTTTTTTCCTCTGATTTCCTTGAACGAAATACCACGGATAAGGCAGGTCGAATTATAAAGGATGAAAGTTTAACGTGATACGGTGGCATATAAGAACATTGCGGCGCTAAATAACAATTGAAAATTTTTTTTTTTTTGTTCTTTCTGGTCTATCTCGGTACAGCGGGCATAGAGCGGGTTAGATTTAAGTCTCCCGACATGAGCGCTTTATCAATCTTCTACTGTATTTTCAAAAGATGTAATGCTTTTGTTTACAGCAAATGTTTCTGTATCTTACCATAAATTTTTATAATACTGTCTTCAGAAGTGCACAATTTTTTTTTTATTTTTCGAGGTATTGACTGCCTTTTGTGTGTAACAATTGTTTATGCACCAAAATATTTGTAATTCTCTCATAAAAAATGCAAATTTTTGCAAGGAAATTTTTATACAAATACTACCTAGGGCCAATAGCAAATATTTGTGTCACATAATATTTTGTAATGCTGTTATAGAATGTGCAATTTATTTTTCAGGTACAATTGACGAGGAGAAATGTCTGGTGTTTATGATCACAATATTTTCAAGTAATTTTTAAGGGAAGTACTGTCTTATATTTTACGTACTATTATTTTTTGGCATTGCTGTCATAAGAAGTGCCTAATATTTCATGTTATTTCCGAGATAGTGTTTTTGTGTGTAGGTTACGTAGCAAATGTTTATGTTCCAGTACAATAATGTTTTGTAATTTTGTAATAAAAATGCACATATATTTTCAAGTAACTGTCAAGATATTTACTTCCTTTTGTATAGGCATATAGCAAATGTTGATGTAAAAATAATTTTTGTAATGCTGCCATAAGAAATGCAATTTTTTTCCAAGTGTCTGTCATGAGCAGAAGTATACTCTCGTTTATCCAGGATAGTGATGTGATGGGAAGTGTTATGTAAAAATAATCAAAAATGTTGTATGTGTTTCTTATTCTTGAAATATAGTATGCAGAGTATACACTTCACGAGTATTCTACTATGTTTGGCAGCAGCATTTTCTGTCATAACACCATACATGTAACTAAAGTGCCCAACTTTATTAGAAAATATTAATTTTTTTTTTTTTAAATTTTTCTTCCCAGATTTTGTTTTACAACTTTTAAAATTAATTCTTACTTTGTTGTGCTTGTGAAAGCGAAATATGAAATGGTTATTCTGAAAACTGGATAATCTACATCAGATAACTGGGAGTTAACCTTTTTGTAAATAAAACTTTTTACCTATAGTAATTTCATTAATTTTTGAAAATATGTTAAACATAACATTACTTTTAATAACAGAAATGTTTTTATCACAACTGTACAGACTGTGTAACTGCGGACAATACTGTGAGTTAGAAAAAAAATAAGAATACTGATAAAATAAGTTTTGTAAAATTTTATATACATCATAACAGATTTTTTAAAAATTTTATTTTAAAAATTTTTACTGTCATATTTTATTTAAGAAAATATTTTTTTTTGTAAATTTGCAAAAAAAAAAACCTCACTTCAAGGGCTATTGACTATAGTAAAAAACTCAACCGGTGAATGGTTTAAAATATGTTCACATATATCTGTACAGTGACCCAGAAAGATTGTTAATTATAATACCATATTTACTCATGTATAATAGGAGAATTATTTTTGTTTCTTGGGAACTAGAAGGGGAACACAAATTTCAGGCTAGCAGCTGGCTGCGGCCCCCACAATGTGACATACGAATGTAAGCTATTTTTCAATGTAAACGTTTCGTGAGGTGCATGTGGTCATGTGTGGTGTTTGTATTGCTGTTGTGTTGAGACTATCCTTGCCTACTTCCACTTGCTCCCTTCCTAGCTTATCTCCAATGATTATTTCTTATCTCTCTCACACACATATGCATGCACATTGGCTGTCGCCAGCCATATGAGAAGGGGGAGAAAACTTTTATGTGGTAGATGGGTGCCTTGGTGCCAGCTTCTAGCACAGAGAGAAAAATAGAATCAGTTATAAGTAGCATAAAAAATAAAAGAATAAATAAATAATTTGCTTGCCCAGTTTTTGACATTTGTTTATAGGCCTCCACACTACAGTGATAATTTACCCACTACCCCTTCTCGTAACTTGATACAATAATTACGTACAAAGCAGTTATCATTGCAGCCTTTTTTCTGTAGAAATTATACCGTACTGATTTCTTTACATTTCTTGTGATTGACTGATTACCCCTCCTCTCCAGACGCCCCTCAATAACACATACAAATCATAACTTAGGACTGTAATGGAGTGAAACCTTCTGTTGTAAGTAGTAATGATTTATTTTAAATATTTAATGTGGACCTTTCTTAAAGTCATTTGTGATGCAGTTAAAGGAGAATTTCCTGAAGTTGAACACTTGGTCATATTTTCTGATAATTTAACATCATAGTTCTGTAGTAAGTACATCATGTTCAATTTTAAGTTACATGGATGAAGATTTAGGGTTTACAGTAGAGTGGAACACATTTGCTGCATCTGTGGGAAATGGGCTGTGGATGGTGTGAAGGTGCCTTAAAACCAAATTAGGAGAATGGTGTTATCAAAGAACTTAAATATTAATTCTGCACTCAAATGTTACCAAAGAGCCAAAGAAACAAGTAAAAATACTATGGTTTTTGTGTGCTGAAAGATGACATTGAAGAAAACTGCAAGCTTATGTATGACTGATGAACAACTGTTTTGGGTTTTGAATGGTTTGCATTCATTCCATCAATTCAAACCATGTGACAATAACCATATTTTTGTCAGCCCAACATCAAAGTGTGAACCTTTGAAAAATTAAAAATTTGAAACTCGTGGAATGTGCAAGATTAAAAGTTGAATTTGTGTATAGTGATTCAGATAAAGAAATACTAAAGGCAGGCACACAACATGTGATTCTATGATATGACAGCAGTGAACATTAAATCTGATACATATGTTGTAGAAATTCTGACAGAAAAAGAATGCTGTGCACTTACCTAGGAGTTTGACAAAGTAAAATTTGTGAAGATGATTGTGATGTGATACTAATAATAATGTTATTGAATTTGTATGGTATTGATGAAACATTATTTATTATGGATGAACATGATGACTAATAGGTACCATTTGAACAGATAAAAAATTTGTTCCTCAGTCAAAAATTAAGATCCATGGAAATCATAATGTTCACCACTTTCAAGTGCTATTGTTGGATATACAAACAAGGGTTTTTTTTTTCAACCTCCGATGGGCTGTAAAAATGAATTTTGAAATAGTTTTGCTGTCAAAATATCTCTACGTCTTTCAGCTACTATTTAACACAATCTCCATGAAAATTGAGACACTTGCAGAGAAAGTTGCCATCTGCCTACTTAAGTATGTTGTCACAGTGTCCTGCAGTTCATCATTGCTGTTGAAGTATCATTCTCCCAGCCTCTTTTTTTAATGTGGTTGGGAAAAGGTGAAAGTCACATGGGGCCAAATCTGGGCTCTAAGGAGGGTATTCAAACACTTCGCATCAGAAACTTACAAACAGTTGTTAAGTTATGGCAGCACTAAGTTTATGCTGTTGAGCATTGTCATGAAGCTAGACAACACCCAATGTCAGCATTCCTCTCTGTTTGTTGCAGATTGATTGCAGTAGCCTTTGTAATGTTGCGAAATATGCAGCAGCATTGATGGTTTACCTGGCTCCATGAAATCAATCAGTAGCACACCTTTGTGATCTCTGAACACTGTAGCCATCAATTTTTTGGTGCTAAATGTCTGTTAAAACTTATTTGACTTGTTTGGAAAATGGGTGGGCATCCGTTGTAATCAAAGTTGCATTTCTTAATTGTCAAAATTAATCTATGTTTCATCTCCTATCTCGATATGAGTCAATAACTGTTCTCTGCTGTCTGCATACCACAGTAGAAATGACAAGGCAGATGCCGTTCATCGCTCCTTGTTAAGGTCAGTCAGCATCTTAGCTATTGATTGTGAACCAAGTTTACGGTATCCCAGTTTGTTTGTAACAGTGGTGTATAGGACTGACCATGAAATGTCTGGAAATTCGTCAAATAGTTCTGTAATTGTAAATTGACATCTTATAAAAAACTGTATCTACACAGTGCATCAGTTCATCTGTCACTAGGATTCTTGCATCACGCCATCACTCATAAAGTTTTCACCATATACAATGCTCATTCTGTGATGAATTTCTGCTGCATTGTGGCCTTTTGCTGGTAAAAATACAATGACTCAATACAGCTCGCATTTGGCTGTGCAGTATATTGTCACAGACATGCTAACATGCCTGTAACCATTCTTCAACTGAACATGGTTGGAGGAGAGGGGTAAACAATAGTGCTATGTTTTACGATTCACTTTCTATTGCTTCATGGTCATCCCATGAAGAAATGAAACTGCAATGACAACTTCTGATGTATGCGTAGCATGCCCAAAATGTTTAAACAAAACAAGGTTGAACAGGCAGACAGCAACTTTCTTTGCAGAGGGTATTGGAAAGCTGGTGCTCCAGTATGGCAAGTGTTTCAATCTGTGTAGTGATATTGTTGAAACATAGCTAAAAGATTTTAATAGCTTTTGACAGTGAAAGCATTATACAGTTCATTCCATTTTTTTTAACAGCCCACGAGAGGTTGAAAGAAAAATTGCCATCATATATGAAAAATGATGTAAATCAGCTGTACTTTAGATCAGGGTTTTTCTTTTCAGCTTTGAAGATGAAATAGGATTAATTTACATGTGTATAATAGTGTATTATCTGCTGTTGTAGTTAAAAGTAAGTTTTCTCTCATAAGGAAATGTCAGTAACGTAATCTTTGCAATATTAGTTTGATTTGATGCAAAGTTAATGTACTCAACTTCGTAAAAAAAGTAAATCATAAGTGTGCAACATCTGTTAACTATGCCTGTTATTTGTACAATATTTTTTTAGCAAAATTGTGAAACTATATTGTCTTTATTTGTTAATTCTACCAGCTGCTTGCCTAACTAAACCTTCAACAAAATGACACTTTAAGTAGTTTGAGGTAAAAAATGTCTGTGCAAGTCACATCCATTACCATCTGTAATTAAATATTGCTGTACAACTGGTTAGGTTTATATTATAAAGTAAAGAAAACTAGATCTTTAAGAATTTATTGTATTAATTTTTTTTGATAATTGTATTGGAGATTTTTATGAATATTGTGAATTTTTTGCATGTTTGAGTGTCACATCCGTTACTTTTGAAATAGCTGAGTAACAAAATTAACTCAATGTTGTCTACTAGTTTCAGTATTGCATTCCAGCATCTTGCAAGTTGATATCAATAAAAAAATTGTGCATGTTATGCACCAGTGCAGTATGATCGTGGAAACTTGTCCTATTGTGGAATGTAAAGGCATCATGTTATGAAATATAAAGTTTTATGTATAAAGGCTACTATAAAATTGATTTATGTATTTGCAGCAAAGCATGCAGGTATGGTACACAGTTTACTGTAAGATATTTTCACAAAATACAAACAATTTTGAGATCTTTTTACAATCTGATACTGCCAATGTAACCGAGAATTTATTGCATTGATGACGCCACACATTTCATGTTTCTCCTTACATCATCTCCTAAAACACTAAATGACAAATCCAGGTGAAAGTTTGAGTTTTCTGGTGGTATCGTGAAATAAAAATGAGCAAGGGGGTTTTGTTTTACTGTTAGATACCAATGTATTGGTATCAAATAGTAAAATAAAACCTATTCACTCATTTTTTATTTCACTATATCAGTTTGCCTGAAAATACTTGAACAATATTTTACAATTTCTGGTATCACAAAGTAAAAGAAGTGCTAATGGGTTATGTTTTTAGTTTCATACCCCAATATAGCCTGCTGGTGCCAAATAGTGTAATAAAACCCACCCAATCTTTTTTATTTAACGATACCAGTTTCAAATAATGTATTTTTTTATGTGTTTCCCTGAAAACTCAATTATATGTTATTATTTTTGGTATCTCAAAATAAAAAAAAAGCAGATATATTTAATTTTACTTTTCAATACCAATATTATAGTATCAAAATTTGTAAAATTAAACCCACCTGCTGTTTCACGTTTTGCAATACAATTTCCAATAAATTTTCAAGTGCTACCATAGTGAAAATTATGCCTGCACTAGACAATGCCAACAAATTATTTAAAAAATAGAAAAAATTTATTTATCATTCATGTTTACCACTGTACAAAAGTATTAGGCATTAAAACAGCACCTTCACTTTATTCTGCAAGAAAATATTAATGTTATTTCTAATGCAATTTTTGTAAATGTATTATTCTATATTTATGCTGGCATCACAATTTGTCTGATACTGAAACCACTTTCTCTTTCACAGTGTGTACATAACATTTTATTAAAGAAAAACATCACACAATGTAGTTTGACCCTATTACACCATCACCATTATCCATTCTATTCCAATTGTTTCCAGTATCATTATTCCAACATCAGATTGTAAATATATATTTTTTTTACTTACACAATTGAAAACTTGTTGTGTTAATGTAAAACTCAATACAATAAGTGTTTCCAAACAATGACACTTTTTCCAATCATCACTTCGAACACTAATTTGCATAGCACTGTTTGACATAGCAACACACCTGTTTCCTTCATTCTTAATCAGTCTCTCACAACGAGCTATATAGTAAACATAGAGGGGCGTAAACAGCAATCTCGAAGGATCTGAGGTGAAGCCCAATTGAACGTGGTATTTTGACTCTAGATAAAATGGCCGACTCTTATTTCCGGTCGAGAGACGAGAGTGATTATGCTAATTTAAACTTTACTACAGTAAAATATATTACAATAATTATTGGCATTTTTTTCTGTGTTTAGCGGGAATATAGTGGAGCTATAAAGTCACGGATTTTATACGAATATAATGACGGATTTTTAACATAATGTTGGCCACACTGCTGTTCGCCATGTTTTCTAGGGTCAAAACAGCCGTTCAGTTGGGCTTCACTTTGGAAGCATTTCCGCCCCTCTATGATAACTATATATCTCGTTGATCTCTCACAACTCAACTAGCATTCATACTGTAGTTGCAACGAGTTGCAGTGCCACATATTTATATTGTAGTTTCCAATCTTAACAGAACTGTCATTTGGGTCAGTGCACACAAATTTTTGACTTTTTAAACTAACATTATCTAACTTTAACAGGATGATTTTTCTCAAGTTTTTAACCAGCCATCCGGTAAAAATACCCAAAGTAATGTTCGTTTAAACTAAAATAAAAATGTTTTTTTTTTTTTTTTTTTTTTTTTTTTTCCCATTATCTTTGTTTCACAATCAATTGTAAAAATAGGAGTACACCAAGGCTCTGTTTTGGGACCAATACTGTTTTTGTTTTTTTATAAATGGTCATCGTCGTATGTAAAAATTGGGTTAGTAACTGTCTACTAATAAGCAAACCAAAATTTTGCAGAACTTAAAATAAACTTGAACAAGTTGCATCAAGATATTGATTCAGCGTTCATTAAAATAAGCTAACAATTTACCCAAAATATTCATAATCCATTTGATAACAAGAAATTCATCTAACCAAAACTATTTGGAAACTGATATTCAGCCAAACAATGTACCTTTACCATTAGCAAATTATACCATAATAAAATGAGCTGGGAACAACATACTGGTACCGTAGCTTTATGCAACAGACTGAGCTCATAGTGTTTTGCACTCTGTTCAGTAAAAAAAGCTTGCTCACTGACATCTACCATTGCTGTCTATTATGCAGTTGTCAACTCATCATATGGTGTAATATTATGGGGTACTTCAAACAACTAAACAAAGGTGTTTTAATTTCAATAAAAGTACTGTCCATACATCAGGTACAAAAGCAGCCTCATGTAAACCCTATTTAAAAATACTAATTTTTACACTGTACAACTTATATATTACCACAGAATTATTTTTGGTATAACAAATTTCACCTACCTTACCAAGAAATATATTAATTCTCATAACACAGATATGTATGCGATTCCTCACCATCTCTGGCACATGCTAAAAGCAAACAATTTTGTATTTTTGAAATTTCATTTTAAAAACTTACTCATTGAAGAAACCTTTCAACAGTGTTAGTGATTTTTGTGATTCTTAATAAGTAATTCCTATTACGTGTGACTGTTCTTCAGAATATGTAAATAATGTTCAGATCTCTGTGTTTAATCATACATCATTTTATTTCTTGATTAATTTATGCAGTTCTCTATTTTTTTTAAGTACATTGTATATAGTTTAATCTCTCTTAGTTTTTGTGGATTTTGTGTGTAACCTGCACTTGTTGAGTATGTCTATCTTTCTTGCTCATTGTTATACCTTGGCAACTCCCTAACACATAACTTATGTTGTGTGTATAGTATGTAGTTAGGTCTACCTTTAATGTTTGTGCAATTTGTGTGTAATCTGTACTACAGGGAACCCTCGATAACTCGGACCTCGATGTCCCGGACTTCGGATAACTCGGACAGAATTTAAAAAAAACAAAATTAATTTTAATTAAATTATTTTTTGGTCAAAAATAATAAGAAAATTGGGTCTGCCTCATTTAAATCCATCACGTTTTATTTAAAAATAGCATTAAGCTTTAAAAGCAGTTGCTCATCGCTACGTAGCCTTTAATAATCCCACCGTAAAATATCTGGCAAGTTCCACGTGGTTAAATGTTGCTAGCTAGGCGCGCGAGTAGAGATGCAACTTAGCAAGCTCGCGAGTGGAGATGCAACTCAGCAGGCAGACCTCGCTTCTTTGCCTTTCCTCCCTCTTCACCGCCCGAGCCATACAGTACGTGCGTCTTAAATAAATATTTCAGTATGATGCTGGTGAATTGGACGGTAACTACAGGTCACAATACCACCTAAAGGGAATTTTATTTTGTTCTGGTATGTGCGATAAATTCAAGATTGCAAAACAATTTGTTCCGGACATTAATAAAAAAATTTAAAGCCATTGGTTTGCATTGCAATGTAGGCAAGGTGGTGAGAGGGTTTTACGGCCCTTTAACGACGTCTTACAAGCCGATGAGGGTGAAGTGAGGTGAAAGAACAACACAACATCCATGCCTGAGCAAGGATTCGAACCCAGGGCCTCTCGCACCGTAAACTGGCGCCTAACCCACTACGCTAGAGGCCGGCGCAATATCGAAAAAAAAACAGGGCTTAATAAATTATAATAAAAAGGAGGGGGCAGAAAGAGGCTTTTGCCCCGGGTCGTACATTCTAGAGGGCCTCACTTTTGAAAAAGTTAAATGGTAAAAATGAATGGGCTTTTATTGATTTCCCGTTAATGTTGATGGTATCTGTGAAATTTACTTTAAGTGTAAAGACATCACTGATCTACGACGATGCAGCCCAGGTAAGATAGTATGAAGGGAGGTCTACAAGCACACATTATCACTTCAACCACGGCAGTGACTTCAACTAAACAAAAAAAAAAGGAGGAAAGGTAGACTGAGATTTACATTGCTTCTGGCCTCGTATTCTAACAAAGAGGTCCTGGAAAAAAAAAAACAATTTCCCGTAGGAAACTAGCAACTGGCTGCAGACACTGTGACATGCTGATGTAGAGCAATTTTTCACGTAAACATCTCATGAGTGGCGTGTGGTCACGTTGCGGTGTTTTCATTGCTGTTGAGACTGTACCGGCTGACCTTGACTACTTCTGCTCACGCTCTACCATCCTAGCTTAGCTCACACACATGCACGCACACAGACTGTCGTCAGCCAGACTAGAGAAGGGGGTGAGAACTTTTATGTGGTCGAAGGGTGCCTTGGTGCCAGCATCTAGCACAGATAAAAAAGATCAGCCAGAAGTAGCATAAAAAATAAATAAAGAAGAATCTGCCGGCCCAGGTTGTTTGACATTCTTTCTTTTATAGTTCTCCTGTTACAGTGATAATTTCCCCACTACCCCCTCCTATAAATTTATACGTACAAAGCAGTAATTATTTCCGCTTCTTTTGCTTGTGGAAATGATAGTGTACTGGTTTCCTCACGTTTCTTGTGATTAATGTCTGATAACCCCTCCTCCCCGGACATCCCTAGATAACACAGACAAATGGTAACTCGGACAACTTTTCCCCTCTTTTAGTCCGAGTTATCGAGGGTTCACTGTATTTCAATAGTTTTATACAGTAAACTTTCACAAATCCGGGGGTCTCGGGGATTTGTGACTTTCGGATTTCTGAAAACCACGGACTTTTGAAATACTGTATTTTCACATAACAGAAATCTGCAAAATTAAAAAAAAAAAAAGTTAGATCTGCTGTAAGTCCCCGATTTACGTCGTCCCGATTAATGTCGCGGTTTTCAGGAACGTATCCCAGACATAAATTGAGAACTTACAGGTATAAGCCAACACTGTTTGAAATAAAATAATTTATAAAAAAACGGCACCTCAAACACGTTTGGCAACACTGGCCGCCCGGCTTTGGGAACGGGCAGCTGGCTGCGAGCAGTCAAGTTGTAAACAACTTGTCATTGTCACAGAGAAGCAGAACTAGCGATTACTATTTCCTTCTCCGCCCATGTGCCGGTGAAGTAAACTACCTACAGTGCACATAGTAATACCTTAAATTTTTCTTACCTGCAATCATTGATTATTCCAAACAAGGCACGAAAAAATAAACATTTAACATTTTATGAACAGATTAGTAATATTTGAACACTTTTTCGTCAAATAGCTTGCACACACATTAAACTAAGGAAACACACAAAAGGTAGACTTTAATTATCTCTAGAGTTGTAATTAACAGCACACGAGGTTGAAGCTGTCGGCTCACTCTGTTGCTGTGTCGATAGTCCCACCATGTGAGTGCCGATGTCTGACTTTTTGATGGCCTGTCTTCTTTTGTGAATGAAGGAAGAATGCAGGTTATGGCATTGCATTACCTCCGATACTTTCTGAAAATTTCATTAGCGTGTCCCAAGCAGCACCGGCTGCACTACACATAACATCTGCTTCGTCACTATCGTTATCTTCATCTCCTCTACTTTTTTTTTTACAATTTTAACGAAAACCACTTGTACAGTGCACTGTCCAAATCCTGTAATTTGGCCGTGTGGAGTGTTTTCCGATCATGAAATCCTTTCTCCAACTCGCTGTTCGACATAAACTTTTTAAGTTTGGCGCTACTCTTTTTAATGTCGTACACAGTTGTCTCGCCGATGCCATACTCTTCCTTGATTGCAGAAACCTTTACACCACGCTCAATTTTCTTGCAAATCTCAAACTTTTGTTTTAGTGTTAACGTTGCATGCTCTTTTTTTTTTACCGGCGCAATTCTCACAACAGACAACACTAACAAATACTGGGAGCAGTGTCGAAGCACGTCTTATCGATTTGTTGTGTTCCGGGAAGACGTGTTGACCTTGTGCTTGCTGCATATGCTGCTACTAGTACCGTTAGATGCTTGCTACTGTAGCAGCGCGGCACAGTGCAGCACAAACTCAAAGAAGCTAGGTGCAGTGAAGCACAGCACAGCATGTTGCAATAGTCAAAACTGACATTGCTTTGAAAAAACCACTGATTTTTTAGTACCACGGGTTCTCGAACTACGGACTGGCAGGAGTTTACTGTAGTACTTGTTACTTGCTGAGTACCATACCTTGACAACTTCAAACTGATATGTTGTATATATTTGAAGGTGTACAAATAACAAAATAATAAAAAAATAAACCTTACCTTAAATACTTTGTTTACGTTCTGGATATCGGCAATTAAAAAATAACCAATGTTTTGCAGAGTTTTCTTGATCGGAATGTTGTCATATTTTTGAAAATTTTGGCTTATATTTCTGTGTGATTCAATAAGGAAAACCACCTGGTATCCTATATCTTAAGAAAATTTCTTGTTAGGATGTTCTGGGAGTAGATGTCAATAAAGTGGCGGGTGATAGAGGGGCCGAAGACCTACCAAATAAACCACACTTGTTTAATCCGGTTCGCTACCATCTAAAAGTTACAAATTTTTAAAGAAAATTTGGCTGTACTGTACCTTGAGTTAAGCATTTACTGATGGTGGAAAAAGTAATGGTCCATGTGGAACGAAGTTTGTACACACCAAACATGATTTTGTGTCATCACATTTAAAATCACATTTCACGTCACAGAATACAGCTTTGTGAGGTAAAAAAAAATCACTTCACAAAAGTTATGTTTGGTTCTGAATGATGCCTCTAGTTTGCACGACGTTAAAAAATATTAACAGGTCACATAAATAACGACCCGCCATTGGAAAAACTACCCCATAGTATGGCCAATTAATTAGTTGCTGCACATATGTGTGATAAAATAGGCAATAGTGTAGAGGCGTATACATTCTTCTGATTTTAAAATTTTTTATCTGTTGTCTTTAAATTTAAAACACCCTGACTTTCTGGACAAACAGGCTCCCTGCAATACCGTGGTGGCCAAAGACCAGGAAAACCAGGCATGGTCTGGGAATTTTGGTGGTCAGGGAAAAAGTGGAAATTGTCAGGGAATTTTTCATGAAAACCTGGAATTTGTTTTTATCCGACCAGCTTCTTGAATACATTTATTATAAAATGAACATTGCAGCAGTGCATTAACTGCTCAAGTTTCTCTCGTGATATGCGTAAAAGTGTCACTGTGTATTGGTTGCCGTAGTTAGGCCGTAACAATGTGCGACATACGTTGCTCATCAACTACAAGTTTTGGGAGGCAAAAAGTACGAAGAGAGAATGTTAGTCAATTTATTGTCACCCCACAGATCAAACTGAAAAAGCTATTCCTTTGCAGCAATCTATGTTTTAATTCCAAGCCACTTGAGTTTCTGAGCCCTTGCTGAAGGTCACGGAAGCTAATGGCGAATGACGGCAGTGTTTCATCCAAGCTCCATGTTTACAGCTTGTTATTTTATTTAAGAGTGCATTTGGTTATGTAGTATATATTCTAGATAATGATATACAGTAAGTGAAATATATATTTGCAAAGTATATTTTCTGTCACTGACATGGAAATAATTGCATGTATTTAAAGGTTAACACACGTATGTCAGAAATGTACATATGAGAATATACAGTTTGGTGCTAGCTACAGAACAATGGCATCCGTTTCCAATTCTTGTTTTGCTTTTGTGTAGTAGTGTTTTCTATTGCAAGGCTGTAATATTTCTTCTTAAGTTTGTTGTTTAACATTGTGTTTATATAGCAAGATTTGCGGTGTTACGTTGCGGACAAAGGGCTCCGGCACAATTGCAAGATTACATGCAAGTGAAATAGGCAGGCCGTACTCTTTCAAGAATTTATTGTGATATTTATATCTTGGTATCAGTGTTGCAGAAATAGTGGAATTTCCTTCAGGGGTAGTAGGTTTTAAAAATCGTAATATGCAGTTATAATTACCATCACTTTTGATTGTTAACGGTAACTTTTCTGTGCTCGTGAAATCACAATGTCTAGGAAGAAGATATTATTTAAGCAAAATTGAGTTTTGGATTCTCAATTGTCATGGCTGAAGGCTGTGAAAGAAGATTGTAACACAGCATTTTGTGATGAATGCAGAACTATATTTTCACTAAGCGACATTGGTGAACAAGCTATCAAGTCTGCTTTCGTGTCTAGTACTAAGTACAAGACCGCCCAGGTATGTATCAGCTCTTAACAATCATTGAAAATATTTTTTTGCTGTAGTACTTCACAAGTAGATTGCTTCAGTCCTAATGCTTCAACAGAAAGTAGGCCTAGTTGTTCAAAATGATGATCCATGCCTCAGATGTTTCTGGTACCAAGCAGTGTACAGTTGGCTAGCAAAAATAAATAATGTTGGCATAGAAATTTTGAGCATACCTCATCAAAGGGGATAAATAAATTTCTTATTCTTGAGCAAGTTACTGAAATTGAAGTTGTGTGATGCTTGCAGACTGTTATGTTGCAGAATTCTTTGCGGGATACGAGTGCATGTGTCCCTCTGTCCAAAAATGTTCTTTGATTCAGTTATTCCAAGCAGGGTGCACTTAAAAACAAAAATGGTATATGTAATTCTGTATGGTTTAGCACCATATTTCCACAATGAACTATTACAACAGTCTTTGGAGTGTAACCATCTCGTAGGATTCAATGAGTTGTTAAATACAGGAACCATTTGACATCGTACCTCCTCAGACCCGAGACCAAAGCCTGAACTGCGGACACGTGTCATGAGATTGGGTGGGGTGGGGAAAGTCCGATAGCAGCAAGAGTAAGCCTGGAAATAACTATACAGTTTTAATGTAAATTATAATAACAGCAATAGCAATCTAAAGACAAAGAAATGAGACTAGAATTAATCATAATAATTTTGTATGGTAAATGTATTTTTGAGTGTGGCCATGAGCGATGCTAGCGCTTCTGGCTCGCATCACGTGCGGCCAGCGTGCGCACCTCTCACCCCAGTTGTTCTGTAGCGTGTAGTGGGGCCGGTTGTGTTTTTGCGAGGGAGTCCACATCTTTGTCTTCAACTGATCGCCGTTCATTTTATTTGTTAGTAATTTTATCCAGAACCTTTTGCATTGTTACCTCCCTCGTACACACCGTTAACGTGATCAGCATAGTGTGTTTTGATCCGTTCATAAATATAACACTTAGCTGCCATCAGAGGCATTTGGTTAGCGTGACCACATGGTCAGTGGTCACTTCAATTTTTGAGATATCCAGATTAATTACGTAATTTTCTGAATTAAAGTTAAGTAGAGGAGAACACGGGGGAAAAGTGTTACGGCCAAGTTGTAAGTGTGTGTAAAGTCTAGTGTAACCTAAATACATGGTCGAGTAAAAGAGTGAAACTAAGAGGTATCTCATTATTTCGAGTAGCTAGTTTTGTTCCATTGCAGGGAGTGGAAGAGTGTATCAGTGACACCATCCTGAGGGGTGCTTCATGGCCCCTATACGCCCTGAGATATTTCGTGTCTCCCCGACTCAGCTGGGGCAATAGTTGAGTGGCGCCCATTTACATTAATACCTATGTAGTTTATTGCCCTCAGGAACGAAACGGTGTCACATTCAAGTTTGCTTAAGATATTTTTAAACTGCTTTTTTGGGGCATCCCGCTGCAATTGACTAAGAGTCTTTGACAGAATTTTTTTCAGGAATAAATATGCACAAAGGATTTTACAGTTATCAGTGAATGGACCAAATGCTAATTTTAAATTTCTTTGTGAGATGAAAGATGCAGTTTTATCTGAGCTATATTACCCAGTAATTCTTGACCTTTGCATCTGTGAATGTCATAGTGTATTTATAGCAGCAGTTAAAGTAACATGTGGGAGGTTGTTAAGTTCATGAGGGCATTGCATTATTTTTTTAAGAATGTGCCTGCCTCTGACTACTGTCACTATTCATCTTCAAGCCTATTTTCTTTAAAATTTTGTGCTATAAGATGGTTATAAAATGTCAGAAGTAGTTGAAATAGCCGCAGCAATGTTGCCTGGTGTTCGAAAATATTTAGAGCATGTGAACAAGGAAAAGAAAAATCCCAACTTATCAAGAATTTTAATAGTGTAATGGAAGCTGTCAAAGATCCCTTTTTGGAAGCTAAAGTAGCTTTGTTTCAGACTGTAGCAAATGAGTTGGATTCCTTACTCAATTTCTGTCACATGCTTCATTGGAACCTCTTTTGTGTGTGTTATTGTGTGCTGTCATAAATATGAGGACAAGATTTGTAGAGCCAAACATTTTGTAAGGAATATCTCTTGTAACCAAAGATGACCTGTCCAGTTTGCTGCCTGCAAAACTTAAACATTGGGTTTGCTACTCAAGATGCATTAAGAAAACAAAGCTTGTAGCAGAAGCTGATTGCCGTATTTGTTTTCAGAAGCCTTGTATCAAGTTGCTCGAACAATCTCCTTTGAAGTTACAGCTAACCAAAGATATTTCATGTTTGGTTTCCTCTGTTGGTTTGCAACCTTCTATCAGGAAGAAACGACTGAGTCTACACTGAATGTACTAGTACAAAAAATTGGATGTCAGGTGCAAAGGCAGACCATGTTCAGCATGAGTTTTAAACAGTTGTGCGACCTGCAGCACTTCAAGAATTAAATTAATAATTTCACAAAACATGGAGGCACATTGAATACCTTGTGTATGGCTGCTTTTCCCGTTGATAACTATGAAAACTTTATTTTTTTAAATGTGTCATGGTTCTCTCACATGACAGTGCTAGCCTTGAGAGAGATTTTTCCCCATTCTAGCTTTGAGAGAGGTTTTACCATTAATAAGTGTTTGATAGGAAGCCAAAGGGATGTTTTCTGATTGCTATCAGGCAGGTTTGTGATGCAACGTTAGCAGCAGGCGGTGTGGAGAAAGTGATTATTACGAAGGATTTGGTGCATTCTGTTCATAATGCACATTCTCAATATTCAGAAGCTTGAAACAACAGAAAGCTGATAAGCAGGTGGAAAGCATACTGAGCATGAGAAGAAAAGACAGGACATAGTCGTATAGGTAAACCAATAATTAAATCAGCCTATTAGAGGAAGAAATAAAGTACTTAGGCCCTAATTAGGACACTCTAGGCCAGTTTCTCATAATTTTTTTTTTGGTGGCTGCGACTATACTTCGAAAAAACAATAAATAGGCCCAATTTATGTTTTACTCCTATTGTAGCACCTATGGAATGCTTGTCATTCATCTTTATATGGAGAACACTTACAGGTAGGTAAAGTATATATATTTTTGCCAATGTTTAAGTTATGTATTTGTGTTATCATCAGTAATTGTATAAATAGTGCCATCAAAAGTCGGGGAAAAATTTTAAATTTGGTCTAGAAAACCTGGAAAAGTCAGGAAATTTTATTATGCCCATCCTGTGGCCACCATAAATAACTGATTACAGACACTCTTCTCAGTAGACAAATGTCAAATCAAGCAGTGTTACACCATACTGTGCAACCTATTGTATCACAGTGGTACATTGGCAAAGATTAACTGATACCCATTACTTAATAATGATTTTAGAGCAAAGCTCAAATCTTATCAAACTGTGTGATTTCGAGAAAAAGGAATATGGTGTGGTAGCTGATATAGACATTTTTACATTTTTCAATTCATACAGAAGATTGTGATTACCTGAAGTTTTTGTGGTAGAATTCAAAGGAAGAGATTATGACAGTGAAAGTATTCCTGTGTTATCTTTGGAATGATCTGTAATCCTTTTATTTTAGCAAAAGTACCTATCATCTGATCATATGTAGCGAAGAATGTTCACTTGTTGATGCCTCAAAGTGAGAGCAGATGATAGTTTCTGTGTTGATAATCTTGCAATAAGCATAAGACAGTATTGCTAAAGCAGAGAAGTTGCAAATGTTGACTACTTGGTTTATGCCCAAGAAATGTTCAGTGTCAGAGGGTGTGTGTTCACTGGTGATATTTTGGAAGAGCTAACTTATACGTCATGCATTGTGACTAAATGAAATCATGAGTGTCTTATGCTCATACTCAGTGTTAATTGGTAGGAGGAGTCTTAAGTGAAACTACTTGCTTCGAGGAATATTCTCTCTGTTTCAAAGAGGACCTCTGATCCTGTTGGTTTCTGTAGCCATGTGAACTTGAACCTGTAGCTAATACCAGAGATGAATAGGGAGAAGAAAATAGATTGAGTATATATATTATATTAAAACAATGGAGGGTTTTAATTCCAGGCTCCAATAATGTAATTGATCACTGCACCTATTTAGTGATGCAAGTGGAAAGGCTAATGCTGCCTGTGTTTTTTCGCACAGTGAAACAGAAGAAGAACATGTAAAAGTCAACCTGCTGCTGACCAAGTCGTGGGTTGCACTCTAAAAAGTGAATATGACTTTACCCTGATTAAAATTTATGGAAACTACTGTTGGAACTTATCTGTTAAAATCAGTCATAGATGCTCTTGGCTGGAATGCAGGGTATATTTACACATACTGAAATTTGAATACTGAACTTACCCTTGATTCACTGTGAAAAATATTGACCTGTCATCAGAAATTGTGTTAAAGAAATCAGATTTCAGAATCTGGTAGACCAGGCATCAAGAGGTACGATCATTTTAAGAAATGTCATGAGTGGGAGAAGGGAATATGACTGTTAAAATGATATATTGTGGCAGATGTCAAGTTCTGTCTTTAAAAAAAGAAATATTTCATAAGAAACTAAAAAAATATGTTGGTATTCTTCGAAATGTGCAAAGATTTTAGCTGTTTGTTACACTAATTTATAAAGTGTGAACAAATTGTTACTTGGCCTACGGCTGCTTGAATATTGCATTTGAAGTATAAACACGCTCCACAGAATTGAGAAGCAGAAAGGACCTTTATTCGTGATTGAACTGCAGTATGCAGGAAATACAATAATAAGCTGTGCAAGAAGAAACAATCCAATTCTTGGACATTTCTTGGATCAGAATGTACCACGTTAACTGAAAAGGACTATGAGTCTAGTTTTATCACCCCAGTTATACATCATGACCATACAATTGTTCAGGGTTTGGTTCACAACTATCGCATTGAGGGAAAGCATGTTGGTGCTCTAATGCTTTGAACATCATTGCAGGAGAAATTTTAGATTGTGAAGGGAAGACAGGTAACATTTAGCACTGAAAGAAACTCTGCTGTCTGCCATCATTATGCATGCAAGAGTTTTGATGTTTAGTCACTACTGCTCCTGCCATCAAGAGTGAACAATATCCCAGTTTTTTAAGTTAGTGGAGTAGAATATCCACAACCTCTCGTACTGAGAAATGGAATAAAGGTTTGGATTGCCCTGTGTACATATGGTGTATATGGGGCTACTTGGAGATGGTAGACCAAAAATAATTTACATTGACAGTTTCACTTGTTTTTGTGTGGCTATAAATGTGTTCCAGGCCCTCGATAGGGAGAAAATATAGTATTACTGTTTTGTTCAGAGAATAAAGTGGAAATCTAACCCACCATAGGCCTCATAATGGGGTGTATTCTATGAAAAAATGGCGCAGACAGTGAAGTAACTTTTAGGCAAATACTGTGGAGAGCTTCATTGACTCGGATGAATTGTACATAATTCTCTAATACCAATGTGAAAGTTTTGTGAAATTCAGACCTGTCACGATTACTTCCAATGTCAGCTAGTACCCTGTAGGTTTAATGCCTACTAATTTCCTAAAGGATACCCATTGCAGTGGATCATTAAGTGGTAATGTTATTGAAGAGGCAAATGTACATATTTGTTTGCATTAGACACAAGCTGAGGGAACAGTTATTAGCTAGGTTCTGCTCTATTTTGGAATCGTGAAGGGGACACTCTGGGTGAGATCTTGTAAACTATAGTTGAAGTAGTACTAATGACCTCTGATTATAAAATTATTAACTGGGTTATTGGTCTTGTAGAAAGCCAAGTTCGAAGATGTTATAGCACAATTATGTTATTAAGAACAGCAATGTGTTTCCCTTAGAGGTAGGTGTGGAGCCTATGAATGCTGAAATCAATGAACTTATATGTTCTGCGTCAGGTGAAAAACTTTGTCTTTGGGTGCTGAAGGTAAAGATAAGAATAATAGGATAACTCAGGCACCTGATTATATTGTGTTCTGCATAAGTTGTCGAAGAATTTTTTGTGACTTGATGTAAAAGACAATAATTATCTCTGTCAGATGTATTTGTCTCTCTGCCTTATTTTTGTAATAATATCAATATGTTATACTTCATTAGAAAATTGGTGGGAAAACTCTGTTTATTGGAATTGTACACAATTTTTTTTAAGGTGTGTGTAGTTGGTGACAAATAAAAGTGTGTTGTTTGTTAAAAATAGGTTATACCTCTTTGTTACAATTGTTATGTCATGTTGACATGTTGATTCACATCGTTATTTATATCATTTTTAATCTGTTTTGGTATAAAATGTAAACAATGAAAGTCAGTGGTGAAGGACTTCTACAAAGTTATTATTAACATACTGTATAACATACTACAATGTCCAAATATGCATTAGATCACAAAACAACTGATGAGCAGAAGTTAATGATTTGCAAAATAACTGCCACCCAAATATTGGCAATAACCAAATTATGTAATGAATTGGAAAACGTAATGTTTTCACTATGGTTAGAACTTCCTGCAGGTGGTAATAGAATTCTTGGGTGTGTAATTAGTGCTTTCCCTCGCCAACGTCCCAGTGATGCCAATATTCCTGTCATCCACGTACTGTAAGGAGAGTTTACCAGAATACTGGGACTGTAATTCAGAAAACTACATTTTGTTTGTAAAAAGACTTGAGGGTTACTTCAAATTGTGGAATGTCGACGTAAATGAAAAGTTAAATTATTTGAACCTAGTTCTTAAAAAACTGTGGTTTGGTGGTGTTGGGAAATTGAAAAGGAAAAGTATTTCAACAAAATGTATGAGGAGTTGAAAGTAGCATTTGAGAAATGTTTCTGGAATAGTGAGTTGAAAGAAATTCTGAGTGCTTAACTTTACAGCAGAAAATTTTACTCCGGTAAAGGTAGATTGATTTCTTGGTAGCTCATGTGACATTCTTGTATGAAAGCACACATCATTCAGATCTGTCCATGGCGCATACATTTTAAATGATGACTTTTACAACTATCCTTATCCTTGAGATATAAATTATATAGGACATATAGAACTGTTTTATCCCATTCTCAGTTTAGCGACAAATTATTATGGTACGTCAAGTTTGAGGAATTGCAAAGGAGTAGTTGTAACAACATAAAAGATAATTCCAACGCTATTATTACGCAGCAAAATTGTAGTGTCTGCTTACGGTCACAACAAGTTGCCAGAAAATACACAACACTGTCGAGTTTCTCGAAAGGAAGTGACGTGGAACTATCGTATAATAAAGTTTCCTACTACGACAAACTGACAAACTGAGTCCTCATAAATGGTGGAGGAGGCATAAAAGTAACAGACAAGATAATTAAGTGCATAAAATTGTTTCACATAGTCACAGAACTATCTTGCAATCACTACCTGGACAAAATAAAAGTTGGAAAATGGATAATGATTGTCTGCCTTCACGAAACAAGTAGTCACGTAGGAAATTGTATGCTTGTTGCAGCAAACAGTGTAATACAGACTTGATGGGTACTTCCCACTGTGATTTTAATGTGATTAGAAGTAATAAAGAAGCTGCAGAGGCTGAACTCTGTCCAGCAATGCCTCAGTATAGTTCTCCTCTTATGTATTTTCAGTTCAAAAGCAATTTACATTAATACTACGTACAGTCCTACGGAAACAAGAAGTCAACGAATATAGCAGTTATACTTCTACTTTTAGTGATTGGTGTACATTGCAGGAATGTAATGTTGCTGTAGCTTATCAAAGTAGTGCAGTGATGTTTCTCAAAAATTGTGTATATCTGTTGAGTAAATCTGAGGATGTACAGGTTACGCCTCGAGAAACTTTGTGTCTGGAAGTGTTGATGTAGGTAAATTGCTATCTTTGTGTAGCCAAGTTCAATAGTGGTGTGGAAGAGAACTGCCTATCTGAGAACTTCATTAGTGCCATTGAAAAGTCAGGTGTTCATATCCGAAACCTAGATTATAGACTGTTGGAGTTATGTCTTGTATCAACCCTTCCATAAACAGCAAAGCTTTACTGATCATAGGAATAGTGGCAACGAAAAAATTGCATTTGAGTAGTGAAGATATGCACTACTCCATTTATATTTAGTGTCAACTGTCTTACCAGGTATTCTGTTGTTATTGATTTTAGCAGCAGCATTATTCAGGCTAGAGAGCATTATCCAATTCCTCAGCTGAAGCTGACAACATAGAGGTATGGAAATGTTAATATACATTCTCTTCAAACATCAACTATAGAATACATTAATTCACTTTCAGATGTTTTCCCACATTACACTTATAATAGAATGTCATAAATGTAATATCAGATGATTGAATTGAAAGCAGAAATTATTTCTGATATCCAAAGGGAGTAATTAAATCTGTTGTTGCAACACAATTAGGTGTTAAGTGACGAACCAAGAAAATGAAGTACCTATAGCCTATATGGAGAAAAATTACACTGATCACAGACAAGCTATTTTGCCATAAACCAATTATGGTGTCTACTGCTTTTGAAGAAGATGCTGATTGTTATGCTAAACAAAATTTTAGGTTTGGGAATTATACAGGCATCCCAATAGTTTGTTGGAAAAATAGATGGTTCTTTGTGCTTTGTCTGGCAGCAGATTTTCTTAATGACATTAGTGTTTAAAATAAAGTAAGTTTCATTGCAGCTAGGGACATTTTACAACTATCTACTGTAAGGACCAAACATTTTGGTACGTGAGCTCAGTCCGTACTGTCGGCACGCCCGGTCATGCTCAGCTTATTCTTGGTACGGCTTGGACGTGTTTTTTCTGTTACAAAAATGTACGCATGATTCTTTCTCTTCTCTCCCCTCCCCTTGTGTATCAGGCCACAGCTTATTGGGTTTCTAGAGTCCTTATCATTATACTTATCACTTTGTTTACTATACTGTAGTTAAAAGGATACTGATCATGCGACTGATATCATATAACAATGAGTCAAGTTTTATACACCATACAGTGTGTGTTGGCAGGTTCATTATAATCGACTATTTAACAAAGAAGATACAACCTTGTTTAACGTGGTCTAGTAGTGCGTGTTAAAGAAATTAATAATGTGTGCATGTGGAGTACAGGTTGATATGTTTAAAATGTGTGTGAATAAAATAAATGTTATCTCCATGCTCATGATCCACAGGGTAGACATGCACTTTACCAAAGAACTGAATTTAACTTCCACAGATAAAGTCATTCCAAATAAGTGTCTGTCTCCAAAATTATTTATCTGAAAAATAAAATGAAATATTTAACGGAGTTGTTATCATGGAATATTTATGAATTAGATTTGACACATACAAATAGGCCCAGCAAAGGAAATTTATTAAAGGAAAACTACCTTAATTTGTGAAATATGAATGGCAAAATTTTAATTTAGAATAAAGAAAACATATTAAAATGTAATACACTCTTGGTGGAAACAACAGAAACGTAAGATTAATGAGACACTTAAATTCAGATGAAACTATAAAAAAGAAATCTTGAGAGTTTTTAAAAATCTAATTAACTGATTGCTGGTATTTGTAGGTAGTGGTTGGTATATTAAACATATACGAAACACTAGAAGTATCAAGAATTTTCATATACAACTATCAACAGTTTCATGTTTTTTAAATTCTGGCAGATCCGTAATATAAGAAAATCACAAATAATAATTCAGTTATAACTATGTGTGCAGATTCTCTATTGAAGATGTTAAACGAACCTAATTCTGTTTTAGCAATGCTGGAGGAGCCTAGCTGTCACAATCCCGATGTGTAAAATACAAACTGCAAAGTGATGCCACCATAAAATGCTCATAAACTGTCAAAGCAATCATGGAACCAGGCTGAAAGTTTCTCAAAATATGTCTTAGCACCTCGGGTAGTAGAATAATCAAGTAGACCTTGACAAAATTGAAAACTACTAATTTTAGTTAATTGATATCTGACTTCTAGTATAAGACGATTCTGGCCTGCAAAAAAAATCAAAGTGAAGCCCCTGTTACAAGGGTATTTATTAATTGCACAACCTTTTCCGGTAATTAAAATCTTATGCCAGTATATCAATTATATTATATAAACTGTGTTACAAAAATGCTCTACGTGCTTACAACAATGCAATGTTCTTACAGTAACAGTTTACACAGCTATCACTGAAATAATAAACCTTAAATGACTGAGTGAGAAATTTTGGTCAGCGCTCAACATCTGGGTCTTAAGCGCTGGTGAGGGGTTATATGAGGTGAGTATGAAGCAGAGCTGAAATAAAAGGTTGGACGAAATGGGACATCCCAGAGAAATCCGGCAGACCAGCTGCATCTTCCGGCATAATTCCTACATGTGAAAATCTGGGGACTGACCCCGCCGGGATTCGCACCCGGTTCACTGTAGTGGACTGTGGTTTGGTTCGACCATTCGGTTACTGCAGCCCCAAACCTTAAATGAGAACAAGACTTAAATGACATTACAGATGATGATAGTAACATTATTACATAAAATTTTCTGTCCGCAACATCACAACATAACATAAATACATTAAAAATGGAAATGTTAAAAAATTTTGCTTTTCGCTGTAAGGGCATAGCTGTATCATTTGTATAACTTTTACTAGAACTAATTTTGTAAACAAAAACTTACACCAATATTAGAATTGTTTAGTACATATTGTTTAAAAGTCTTTGATGTAAAGCCTAATTGTCTGAAAACCTAAATCCATGCGATTTTATTAGTTATTGAATTAATTAAATTTTTATACACTTTACTGAACTAACTGTTTAGCAAATCATATTATGTTATTTCTCTTGGAAAAAATTAGGCATCGTATTAACAGCAGTTTACAACAACATGGCCAGAACAATTTTACTACTGAGCGGTTTCAGTCTTTGTTTAAAAAGCCATATTTTCTTGAAAAGTATATAAATGAAAGACCGCCCAGGAGGGGGGGGGGTTTGCCTACCTCACACATGAATTATGTTATAGCGTGCCATGATTAGCTGTTTATATTCGAAACTGAAACACTTGTTCCCAATAATTTTGTAAATTTAATAAACACACTTCAAACAATGTATTAATAGTTTTTAACATTCAGCGCATCTTAAGGTGTGGCTTTTCTTTACTGGGCTGTAGATAACCTTATAGGTCCGCATCCACATTCCTTTAGCTTTTCATGTCTTGTAACATTGCTGTGGGCTAGCAACATAGTTATGTTTTCAGGATGAACACGACAGCTACCACTATGCTTGGACCCTACAGTACAGGAGCAGAATTGTAGCAGTTCCTCTAGTCTGTGATTGAAGACATTGTAGGTCACTCCAGCTGCAAGCCTATTCTATGTTCGTAGAAATGAAGAATAATAATTTCATATAGTGTTGACGTAATATAGTGTCCATTAACAAATTTAATGTTTGACTAGATAATATATAATTAATGAATTTATTGAAGTCCAGTTTACTGTATGGCAGTTTTATAAACTTGACAAACTCCGCGAATAGCTGTTTGTAACTTCCCAGTGGAAAGCTTTAGTTTTCTTACTAAGTTAACGTCACTACCTGCAGTAGAATGAGTTTGTCCCATGGAGGTCCTGTCAAAGCTTTTTTCAAGAGAGGTGCTGAAGTTAGACATCAGAAAGTCTTCAGGTCTTTGCTTCTTGGCATGGGTAGGCTGCTGTCATCTTCTCTTCTCTCTTGCCTTGGACCCGAGGCTAACCTCCATGAAGGTGGTTGCTGAGAATTTGTAGATTTTGAGAATCCAACAAACAACCTAAATGTATTTTATGTTTTGCTAAACAAGTTAATAATACAAGTTTAAAACATTTATTACAGTTTAATTTCCTACTAAATTACTGGCTTCAAAGTGGTATAAATTAGGTATTATTTAATTACTTTTTGAAATTTTGGAATACATTCATGAATTCATTCGTCAATACTTATTTGTGTGGCCTGAATAAGAAAATTGTGTTTAACACACTGCCAAATTTTTTATGGAACTTAAAGGAATAATTTAATTAGATTATATAGTTTTTTTTGTATGTTAACACCCACTAAATCTTATTTAGTTTTTTTCTGTTCTGTTGACAACCTCTTCGTGACTTAGTCTGTCCATCTTAATTTTAGAATCTTTTGTATGTCCTCATGTCAGAAGTTCCCAATTTTTAGATTTTTTTTAAGAACGGTTATTGTTTCCTTTCCATAGAAAAGAGTTGACTATATCCTTGATAACATAATCTTTAGCATTAAGAACCAAATTTTTAAGAGAACTGACGTTGTGGATCTCTTTACGTCTAGACATTAAACTGAGCGAGATTGCGCAGTAGAAACACGTCTGACCCACATTTGGTAGAATCGGGGTTTGAGTCCTGGCTCTGGACATCCTGATTTTGGTTTTCACTTAGGGTCATTCCATTTTAAATCAACAAAATTTGAAATATTTAGTAGCTGCATGATTTTAGATTTTCACAGAATTTTGTAGGTTGTTGGAACATACTATCTAGAGTACAAAAATACCTTTTTTAGATTTTTAGTTTAAAAAAATTTGTATATATACACATTAATAGATACAATTGCGCGCTAAAATTTGCGTTTTTAGT
>PNEQ01124395.1:0-13789 GCA_003012365.1 Medauroidea extradentata | reverse complement strand
TGAGATGCAGAACCATCTCTGAAGTCGAAACGAACATGACAAAGCATAACGGTACAGGAAGACCAGCAATATACTGATACCCTGACCGTTTGGGACTCAACAACTCGGAAACCACCCCCGTTAGAGGTGAGAATCGGTCGGAGACCAAACAGCTGGTAATTTCATGTTCATGGGTATATCTTTAGGACGTAGTGAGCTCTGCTCGATACACCACCCACTACGGTGGGAATATAGCAATTGGTCAATCCCAATTCTTATCCTAACCGCAAGGCCGTCCAAGGATAAGAATGACATACCCGTGTTTCGATCTTCTTGGATCTCTTCAGGTAAGGGCAGGTTGCAGATTTCAGCAACCACCTTACGACACGGTTTACAGATTTTCGTAAACTTACAGGTTGGCGTGAAAGGTACAAGAAACTTGACACCTTAGAAAATAATCATGCTGGATAACACTGCATTCTATCGATAATAGAATAATCAATAGAGCACGATGCACTGCAGTGCATTCTAACGGAGACGCAAAGCACTATCTGTGAATTAGTTCTTGTGCTTTCCACCACCGCGCTGTGGTGACTGGGTACCTAGATGCTTGTTCACTCACCAGCCTCTAGGATGAGGATCTAGGCGCACGCTTCGCAACACAGTGTCGCTCGCTCGGCCACGCCCGTGCGTGCTTATCTCAAAGTCACTCCCGCAGCCAAAGTTTTCAACAAATTTAAAATTTTTTTTTTGAAGGATGGTTTAAGCATATATGCAGAGATATAAGTATATACTGCAGCCAGCGCTTGTGTTTTTATCCTTGTTTGTTGGACACCCTGAGATTGCAGTGTTCATAAAGTGTAACTTTTTATGCATTTTTTCC
Source organism: Medauroidea extradentata (assembly GCA_003012365.1). Classification (NCBI taxonomy): domain Eukaryota; kingdom Metazoa; phylum Arthropoda; class Insecta; order Phasmatodea; family Phasmatidae; genus Medauroidea; species Medauroidea extradentata. The sequence goes on along the minus strand of PNEQ01124395.1, from coordinate 12,927 downwards.
TGCAGTAGAGTGTTGAAATGTGTACTGTATGAAAATGAATAGACTACAATAAATCAAGCAGTTGTTTACATGTTGTTTGTTAGTAAATGAAATCATCAAACTAGTTAATGAAATATGGAAAATAATTAAAAGTATAAATTTAGTGAAGTTTATGAATTTGATAAACCCCCCCCCCTTTTTTTTTTTTTTCCCTCTGCCCACCAAATCTTTTTGATCTGCCACTAAAAATGAGGCAGATCACAATCTGTGGATTAGCTCTGGCCAACATCCACAAAGAAATGTTAGAAATGTTATAGATACATCCCATAAAATGAAGCAAACAAATGAATATGAGTAACCTTATTGGGGTGAGTAAAATGAACAGTTGCAATAGTACATCTGAATATAAAAATTTAGCAAAAAATCTTTTTAAAAGTGATTTATTGAGGTGATAACTGTGCCTTTAATGATTTTTTTGTAATGTGTGTACTATATACAATTTTCAATATTCTAAATTTTTGTGAAATATGGCTTGTGACTCATAAAACTTAAGGACTACATACTGTTTCAAGAGCCAATGTAAATATAAAGGTATGTAGATCCAAAAGCTTAAAAGTTTAATTTTTTTAGTTAGTACATGTCACTTTTTAAGACATAATTTATTTAAATAATTGATCCCATATATTTACTCGGAAACTTCAAAATAAGCAAGGGTTTGATAGGTGGTTAAAATGCAAGTTAAGAGGGCGACAAGCACAGAAGTGCGGTTATTAAGAAATAAATTCATTGCAAACATTTGCAAAGATGGGTGTTAAGTACGCGTATTGATCAAGATGTTACAAGAGGAATTACAAATATTGATTCTTTACAATTTGAAGATGTTAAATTTACACAAACCCATTAATTTGAACACTTTGTCGGCCCAACAACAAATAAGGAATCAAAATGAATTAAAGAACAATGATAATCGTGAAAACAACCAAACCAATAGATCGGAACACGGGTAACTCACCAGGTCAAACAGAACTAGCCGATGGGGTACGAAGGGAAAATGAGTGAGCCGTCTTAACACTCCATCCGCGGCGCACACACTGTCCAGTCAGAAGTGGCGGGCAAGAAGGTAAGGAGAAAGAAGTAGTGGAAGGAGGGGATGTGACCGGCAATCAGAGGAGGGAGGTACGAACACTTCCGATGGGACCCGAACATGGCCGAAGTCGAGACAGGGAGTTCGAATCGTAGGGCGCAACAATGTCACAACACACTGGGACTTACGTGGGTGCACATCAATTCACAGTTTGTAGCAAAAATCCACATACAATGCCATTAATATACTAGCAGGAATCGTCCCAGCACATTCCCCTACCCAATCCCACAGTCTGTGGGGGGGGGGGGGGGGAATGAATAGTGCAATAGTTAGCACACGCATGAAGAACATCCAAACTGCTGCGAAGCTCAAAATCCAGCTCTCAAAGTCCAGCTCACAATGTCCAGGAGTATGACCTAGCCCTGAAGAAGTATCGTAAATGCATACAGCCTCAGCAATCATGTCACTCAACGCCTCTGGTGGAGAAACCAAGTAATCGCCTCCTTGATGGTAAGGAGAGGGTGAGGAATGCCCCGTAACACGATGCGCCGGATGCAAACATGAAATCAAAATAACAACATTGACTGCTGGCAATAGCAAAGTGCATAATAGCTGGAAAAAAACAAGTTTACGTTACAATTTAATTTACAACATCTGATCAATAATCATTATATCTTAATTATTAAATGTGTAGAAACTTTAAATTTGGATCTCCATGGTAAAGGAACAACCAACTTATCAAACTTTTCTACCTTTACCAAAATGATACAACATTCATATCATAGAGATTACCTGACACACTAAAACTCATAAAATGACGACCTCTTTACGTTTTTTGATAGCATATTTTTTAGCTCTGTTGTTGCATTCTAAAGTATTCGTTCCCACTATTGAACTATTTTCTCCGAGCGACTTTTCAGTTCTGGTAATTGTAGGGATGGTTCCAAGTTTAAGTTTATGTCCTTGCAGTTTTCTTCGGGCAGCAACTTAATTTTAAAGCTTTGCGTTTCGTCCTAGGCTGTAAGTGTGAAGTGCACAGAACACTACGTAAAACACTTACCTGGCGAAAAATTCTTCCGCTTACAAAATGCAACCCATTTGCAGAAACTTTTCGGTAATTTTTCTGCGGTTTAGGAATCTGTAGATACGTATTCCTTGCTGCTGATAGATTTCACTCTTATTGGTCATGTTACTACACCCACAGGCATTACACACAGGCAAAAACAACCAGCAAACTGCGATAACATGTGCCAGTGGCGGTAGACAGTCCACAAGTGGTGCGGAATGGTGCATTGACATCACAGCTCCTAGCGTAGCAGATGTACAAAGCGGTGCTCAGAAAATGTAAATATACCATTGAATTTGTCTCAACGTCTTTGTTGTTATGAATAAAACGTGGTTTTTGTTTTGTGGTCTCCTTGTAACTAAAACAAAATCTGATACTTATAGTAAAGGTAGCTCTTATCCACTTTTACTTTATTGCACCTGATTCACACCTGGCAAAAAGCAAGTGGATTCTATAAAATGTCTTAGGCTTAACAAATTGTCTTAAAATAGTGTCTTATTGGCATGTATGAAATTTTATGTTGTGTGTGCTATTTCTGATATTTACTACGTCTGCATCTGTATTTTTCGCACATGAATTGTTTTATTGGTCCACTGAAACTGTAATGTAAGAGAACTGTGTGTAGAGTGTATAAAGTGTTGATTGTTCCTGAATGGAGAAAGATGTAATAAAAAGCTTTTGTTGTTTGTAGTTCTCGGTGATGTTGTCAAGTTACTGGCCATCTCCAGCAATGATAAGTACTTTGCAGCCGGCGACTGCAAGAGTAACATAGTTGTCTGGTCTACTGATACCTGGCAGGTGAGCCCTCTCTCATGCAAATCTTCCTACCAGTGTCTTCCCAGTCAATCCACTGCTTTTTTGTATATCCTGCTGCTTTTGAACATACCACCACACAAGTCAGTGTAGTTTTGGCCACTATATTCACATGTGTGAATGTGCAGTATACCGAGTATGAAATCGGAATTTCACCATCTTAATTTTGATTTCGTTAAGAAATTTAGTTGTCAAAAATTGTTAATAAGCAAAATATTTATAAATAGTCTAGTGTTAGATAGCTTATCAATGTTATTTTCATTTAAATTGGTTCAGACTTAAAAATTCTTAGTTATGTGAACTTATCATATATTAAAAATTCTTAGTTCACTGAACTTATCACATATTTAAGTCGGATAATAATTTTATTAGAAAAAATTTGCATTATGAATTACAGTAAAACCTCGTTGATTCAAAGTGCTCGGAACCAAAATTTTTTACTTCGAATTATTGAATTTTAAAGGAAAAAAATATTTTTACCAAGTTCTTTTTTTGTTAAAGTACAAAGCACCCTTGCTATTTCTACATCCATTTGTACCGCTAGTTTTTGAGAAATGTTATGCATTCGAATTGAAAAAGAGGAAAGTTTGAAGAAAAAAAAAATTGTACCAAAAAAGTTTGTTGCATTTTTCTTGGTCATTCACGCTGCTTTTTTCTTCATGAGTACTGTACTGCAAATAACACGCTTCAAGTCTAATAATAGATACCTCCCCTACTAGACTGTCTGCAATTCTGCTCTTCCCCTTACCTTGTTCCAGTGTTCGATGTCTGCCACGCATTGCCTTGCTGCTACCCTATCCTGCACGTGATTGTTATTACTCATTTATAGATGTGTGGTTTTGAATCTCTAAGAGGAGGGGGAGTTTTACAGATGTCTTAAAGAACTTTTAACCCAAAACGGTAAATTTGACCGTCCTTTATCCCAAAAAAATTATAAACATTTCACGCCGAGTCATTTTTACAAGTGCAAAGTAAAGTGAGTTTCCATTAGCTTTTCGAAGGACTATCAGACATGTCAGTGAAATTTTTATTTAATAAACAGGCAGACGTCTTCCAAAACAATGTAACATGACCAAAATAGTAATTATGACCAATCCACCTCCCAAATGAAAATTTGTAAACATTGGTCCTCAAGTAATTTTCACAAGTGCAAAGTTATTATTCAGTAGTTTTTCGAAGGAAAAATCAGATGCCATAAGTGAAATATTATTTTAATTGATCGGATGTCTTCAAAAATAATATAATAAACTTTAAAACAGTAAGTATGACCAACCTGCGCCCCTAAAAAAAATTTGTAAATATCGGGCACCAAGTGATTTTGACAAGTGCAAAGTGAATTTTCAATAGCTTTTGGAAGGAAATTAGTCAATGTGTTAGTGAAATGTTAATGACATGTTTACGTGCAAGGACATGGCTCATTACATGCCCGAGCACTGTTGCTGCCATCTGCTGGTTTACATCTAGAGCTAGGCACATTATTGTGGGCTCCTAATAATTACACCTTTATATGTACAAAAAAGTTACTGATATGTATTGCGTACGAGTTTGTAAAAGACAGAAAATTGTAAAACTGCCATGTTAGGTGTCGACAAATACTTGAGTGTTATGGCTATTGCTATGTTGGCTGACATCTAAATATTTTATCTCAAATCTGCCAGTTAAACGATGACGTCAGTGGAACACGGGGAAACAAACATGTGCTTTTTTTGCCATTCTGCTGGCCGTGTTCTTTTAGAAGCCGTATTGTTGACTGGTGACTTATGCCTGGGGAGGTGGAATAGAACAAGAAGGCACTTGCAGGGTGACACAACTCTGACATCTGCTTGATAAGTGGCTAGGGCGACGGAGGGAAGTGGAGAAGTTCTAAAAATAAACCAGCAGTGCCTATAGGAAGGGAGGGAATTGATGAATTGAAACTGACTCACCAACTGCCCCTCTTCCTCATCCTCCTCCATCCCTCTCTCCCTCCCTCATTTCGACTCCGCTTTTTCCTGGCCTGAAATACTCCAGATTCATGGCACATCTGCACATGTCTGTTCGTAACTGCATCTAGCTCACAGTGGCGGAGGAAAGCACAAAATCACGTGATAGATTTTGTCACGGGTTCCGTTTCCACAGAATTCATGTGATCGTCAGATGACACAGCACAGCCACAGACTGTTACACACTGTGTCTTTCCTGCCTTCCACATTCTTATTTTTCTCTCTTTGTGTACACACACATACACACACCACCTCCCCCATCCACCCACCCTCCCTTTCGAACTCAAGCACCATACACAAGCAGTCAGCAGGGAAGCCTCAAGATCAACACGACATGGGCAGGCGCGGTTACGAAAACAAAGCCAGGGCTGTACAATTCCGCACGGCACAGCTTAATTCTTAAATTTCACCAAAGTTACTGACTCCTTTATCAAAATTACTTCCAATTACCAGGACTTGATCTCTGTTCAATTAATAAAATTTTGAGAATCAACCAAACTCCACTGCGTGTAAAATCCTATCCTTACGTTCTAGACCAATTTATAGCTTCAATTTATACAGCATTTGGAATTAACTGAGTTCAAATTTACAAGGTTTTACTGTACTGTATTTACATGCTGTAGATAGAGTGACAGGCAAATTGTAAATAAACATAGCCAATTAGTATGGAAATGTTACTGTTCAAACAGGCGATGATGATATAAGTAGGTTATTAACATTGTGACATCGTATCATAACAAATTCACATAGTATTTAAAAATTACTTGATTCATTTGTGCTGTGGAACACCACCATAAGTATATACTTAGAATTGTACTTTCCAAAATGTTGGTACATTTAAACAAATGCTGCTGCTTTCTGTAGTAGAACCCACAACAAAATACAGCACTTGATATTTAAGTCATCGTAAATGTTATTGCCAATACTAGGTATTTAAAATACAATATGAAATGGGGTAATTAATTAAATAAAAAATTTGTAAACAAAGGGGAAATCATTGATTACTAATCACACAACGTACAGTGCAAAATCATTGGTACAAAAAGGCATTTCACAAGTGGTCGGGTAGCTTTGGCCAGTCTCAGCTCTGGACACGTCCAAAGAGTATCATTATGGGAGACATTCACTTCTGCTTCAGTCACACCCAACACTTTATTTGTTCTGTGTAAATGTCTTAGAAAGTTGTACGTTAATAAAATTAATTCGGGTAGCTTAGCTAAATTGTATTATTTCTTGTGGCGTGATGCAACAAATTTTTTTTTTCTTTATAAAAAAATTTTATACACAAGTATTTCATATTTTTAATTTCTGGTGTTCAGAATGATGGTGGGTATTATTATTTTGTAACACAGCAGAAATAACTTGAAAACTTTATTCAATCAATAATGGTGGGCGACTACTGTGGAAACGCGGCCAAAACCCAGCCACACCTCCATCACTAATAAATAAATAACATACTTTCTCTTATCTTTCTAAACACTTTAGCAGGGATTGGAATGATAAACTAACAACCAAACAAACCTAATTAAATAAACAACCCTAAACTAACCACATTCTTCAGCTGCCAGAGCCATTGTCAACTTAACAAACCATGACTGACTCGGACAGCACACAACACAAACTAAAAACAATCCCTGTCTAAATAAAACTACCCAAGCCTCACATCAAACCAGTAGTGAGAGTTCTTGACAGTTAACTTCTATCCTTTCTGTCGCAGGCCCCAAATTAAACTAAACTCTATAAATAAGTATCCACACTTTTCAACAAATTATCTGCTACAGGTTACAATTGATTACCCGTTACTTCATCTCTGAAGTAACTCTAACCTAACAGCTATGAACTAAAGGTCGTAGTTCAACATATAACTGTACAAAACAAAGGGAAACAGGGCGGGGGGCCGAACTAATTTAGTACTCGCTTCCATATGTGAGAGGCATTATAAAATTATAAATAAAAGGTGGATCTTTTTGTTGTTTAAAAGTCCTTAAACAGGACTGGTTTCAACCTCTACTAATTTTGTAAAAAGGCTAAATAAAAAAACAAACAAATAACTGTTAATTAAAGTACTAGATTTGAACTGAAAAGAAACTGGAATAAACTGTATTGATCAGAAAAGAAAGACATGATTAGATTAATTTTTTTATTAATTAAAAAAATTAATGATCTGTATTTTAGTTTGGTGTTCAGCTACAATTAAAAATTAATTTTTTTTAAACATTACTGTAAAGACATAAATTTGATTTTTGGTGACAATTGCTACAGATTAAATATAATTTTTAATTATTTACTTTTAAATTATTCTAACCATTTTTAACTTTGATGGACCAACAGCTTGAGCAGGTTTTGTAAAACGAAACCTTGACATAATAATCATAAGAATAGGTTTTTGGTGTTTACAGTGTGCTCCTGGTGAGACGTCCTTCGCCTCGTTTGCGTACAACGAAAAGGGCTCCAGCCAACCCATTGTCTTGACAAATAACTGCATCATTTAAATTTGATGGTTTCTGTACCTGACAGTAAATTTAAATTTAAACCTGATAAAGACTTGTACAGAAACCAAATAATTCAACTTTTAAAATCAGTAATGAGAGCTCCGACATTTAGTTATGCTAATTTAAACAATAAAACTACATCACTTCGAAACGATAAGGCCACCACTGTGGCCACAACACTTGAAGCCTACATAGATAACAAGAACGAACTTTCCCGTGTCACTAGCCAACGGCGTACATGCCTATATGGGACTATGAATGCCAAAAAGATAGTCACAGAATGCCCTTATGACCCGATTGAGCAATGAGCCCCGACTGCGTAGACTGATCCCCCGATAGTGAAGTTCAGTGTCTATATCAAACAACACACAAACGTTTCTACGTACGGACAATTAAAACAATCTTAACCTTCCACAAACGGTGGTGAACAAACGTGCAGCGTGACAGTCCTACCAACCTACTGAAAGAAAAGAGTAAACTATCGCAGACTGTTCGCAGCTGTTACTAATCTCTGCTCTTACGTCATACCAGCTCGCGTGATACATGAATTTACCTCACCTGTTCTAGCTAACATAGTGATACAAATACAATGCTAGTGGCTCGTGAATAACAGCCTAAGCTCAGCGCAATCTACCACCAGATGAACAGTGATGTTATCTTTAAGCTACAGACATGTGCTGAAACTACTGATGTTGCACTGGGTGTACGTGTGCGCCAAGGTTCAAATTGCCCGACGTAAAAACAAGATGACCACATCTTAACAAAAAAACTTTACCACAAATGGACCTCGGCCCCACAAAAACATAAACAGATCTGAAGAAAAATATAAAAACCTAACCTGAAATTTAATAGACGTGACAATATGTTAACTTATGTTGTATCCTGGTAGAATGTCATAAGGTACAGCTGTATGAAAAGTTAGTTTTTAGCTATGTCCACAGATACCAAAATTATCTATGTATTAGTCTGTACTAAGATTCAAGAGTTAGATGTACTTAAAGTAAGGTGGTATAAGTACTGTACCATATGATATTGTGATCCTGAATTGTATTTGTGAAGAAAACCTGCACGTTGATTCATCATAAAATTTATTTTTATGTTGTATGTACACATACACCACCCATCACCCACCACCACCAACAGACCGTGGCTATTTTACAGGTGCAGTGTGTGCTGCCACGTCACAGGTGTGCCCCGACTGCCATGTGCTTCCATCGCAGTAAGCGTCTTGTTATCGTGTATGCTGATCAGAAAGTAAGTAACTCTGCATCAAAGATTTTGAATAATTTTTATACTCGTTCTTCATATTTTCCGTACCAGTTTTAAGTATGGAAATAAAACGTGGAAGCGTGTTATGTTTGGAGCTGAAATATCAGACTCAGATACCATAATATTGCTGTCTTAAATGGGATTAGCACCTCCCAAACACCAAATCGTTATGTGTTTTTAATTCCCATAACACTCTCCTCTCTCTCTACCAATCGTACCCCACTCTCGTCCTTTTTATCTTCCCCTCTCTTACCTTCAATACCGCCCCTCTCTTTACATTTTAATGTAAATTTGGAAGAAGCTTATGCACTGACCTTGTTGATATATTGCCAACAGCTCATATTACACAAGAACACATTACAATTTGCACACAACATCCCCATTCCTCGCAAACTTAATCTTGTACACAAGGATGCAAAAACAGCTCACCTACTATAAGTAATGTACACATTAAAATAACAAGGCATCCACATTATACACAACAATAAATATTACTCGTCAATTCCATTGCTTGTATTACCAAATGCGCAATAGAATCATGTGCCCAATTAACTTGTTCCTGAGCTCCAAATTTCAACACGCTAAAACATAACCCTTAATTCTTTAAGTGCCGCAACGTTACAATTTACACTTCAACGTACTATTTTAGAAAAAAGTCTTCAATCATCCAAGCAAAATACGCAGCTACAGAACTCAAAACCCTCATTACAATACTGAAAGCTCAGTAGTGAACATTATGCCATTAAATGTTTCAAGCCACAATTTCTCATAGACAGCTGCCAGAAAAATAATTTAGAAAGTTCAGTTTTAATTGCAATTATCCATAAACAACAAAAAAGTACCATGGGACTAGCCGCCTTGGCCATCATGTACTAAAGCTATCTACTGGAATGGAGCCAATGAAACGTAGGTATCAACTTGCTGTAGGCGGACAACATAAAGACAGTAAACACGGAGACCACCAGCGCAGAAGTACAACACCCTACACTCAGCTGCAAGCATAATTGGCCAGAAACCACTTACAACGCACGTGCAGTGGAGGTAGGGAAGGAAGTTTGGATGAGTGTAAGAGATAGGAAGAAGCTGGAGGGAGACAGGGAGGTTAAGATTCCGGCCACGCTGAACGAAACTATCACAGTTCTCTTGAAGTCCACTGCAGCACCACCATTGTCACACTTGTGCATAGCACAACCACCCCCACAAAATTGTGTGTCAGAAAATTCAAAAAGAAACTGTCCTCCGCACCTGCTCGCCTCGATCAAAATGTCCAGTACAAAGTACAAGTCGCACACCAGCAAACTCGTTCAATACTTAAAGACACGTATAATAAATGTCCTCAAAAAACAGAATAAATTTTAAACAGCGTCACAGTCACTGACAATTAATTAAAATACAGAACATCTTACAGGGTAAGAAGTCAGGTGAAGAATAAAACGCAGGAGTAATATCGTTATGGTTCCTAAGTAGGCCTACCTTCTCTTGACTGTTCAAAAACATGCACTTAGCTTTATGCATTTCCCAAAAACACTATTGAAGTCACGTCTCCCAAATTTTTGTCTTACAAATAAATGTATGTCATTTCACGAATTGTAGTTTATATTTTCTAATATTTTACTAAAAACAACTTTTAACAATTGCTTAAAACATGGTATTTGATGTAATGATTCGAGTCCATTTATCGAAAGTGTGTGAAATATAAACTGACACAATTTAAGACTTTGTTACTCTGAGCAGAATAATGCCATAAAAGTATGTGGTCACCGCTTTAAATTTCAAGAAATTCTGTTAAGAAAACTGGATATTTTAGCGCACAGAGTGTCTGATTTGTGCTGCCAGGCACAAGGACCAGCCGAGCTACGCGTCGGAGACTAGAAAAAAGGGGATGGTGCCGCCCTGCCTGCCGGCAGCGGCTCTGGAGGGGAAGTTTTGACCTTGGATGTCTTGTCTAGAGCCAGAGAGCATTGTGCACATACACCCCTTAAACGTCCGCCCCTGCTGCCTGTCCTACCTGACTGAAGCTAAGCTTGTCGTTCCTTGGGATAGCTGACAGCATTTAGCATCCGAGTGTGCGCATATTTAAATGCACAATACATATTTATAGATCAGAACTGGATGACAATGAAATATAAGAGGAAAGCAGTAATTGTGCGAAAATACAGTAATTGTTTAAACAATAAAAGTAATTTTATTTTTCATACACCATTCTTTAAAATTTCACTTGCACACGACAAAAATGCAGAAAATAATATTATTGAAAACATTTTTTGATATACCGTATTTACCCATGTATCACCCGCAAATTTTTTCCAAAAAACCGAACTGAACAACTGGGGTGTGGATCATACACGTAAATCAAGGTTTTGGATGAAAAATGAGCCTGGAAAAATGGGATTTACCACACATTACAGACTGCTGGAAGTATTTATTACAAAGGAAATATAAGTACATACAAGATAACATCAGATTCTTGCTTATTAGATATAAATATACAAAACGCCGGCAAAGTGCGGACATTACAAATATTTTTTCAGTGCTGACGAGTTGTATTTACGGTATACAATTTAGTGTATTGTTTTATTCTAAAATCCTTTGCATACTGTATTACAATGATGTGAATTATTTGACTTATTTGGCCCAATGAACAAACATCTATGCGCCCACGTGCAGCCCGGAGGCCGAGATAGTGTCTCGTGGCTCTGTCAGAAAGCGCCACAGTACAGCACGCTCTTCAGTTACGGCTTGTAGCTAACAGAGTGCAATATACGTTGCCATGGATCGTTCGCCTGTTTTCCATGCAGCCAGCCATTGCCATCTTTGTTCCAACATGCTGTGCGTGGTGCTGCGCAGTATTTATTCTTCTGGGGTATAATTTTGTTATATTTTTTACGCAAACGTAAATTAAATTCAAACACAAAATAGTGAACATTTTTTTTCATGAGAATATGTTGACAATATGGGTGTGTGTCTTACATGGGGGCGGGTGGTACAGTAAACCCTCAATCTAATGACATTGCACGGTGCCAGGAAATTGTGTCGTTAGATCGCAGATGTCGTTAGTCCTGAGGTAACTAAATTTGACCCCCCATCCTCCCCCAAAAAATTTAAGTGTGTTTTTTTTTCTAAAATTTATGTAGAACAATTACTGACTTAAAAAAAGTTTTCATTGAAGTTATATTTTAGTACGATGAAAAGGTGTCTTCCAAATAAAATGGTACCCCACAGTGACGTGCGTGGCAGACCGACGTGCTCGGTCTGGTTGTGTAGGATGGGGGAGGGGAGTGGCCAGGCCGCTGGCCTTGGCTTGCCTCAGGGCAGCTCGTGCACACATGATTCATCCTGTTTGCCACGCGCGAAGCACATTCAAACCACAACGGCAACGATTTTTAAACCTTTCAGTAAAGCCATTGAGTCTTTTTTTTTACTGTGCAAGAACTGTTACAGCCTGTCGCCATTACTGTATAAGCATTTACGTGATACTAATAAAAGTGCATATTAAAGAACGAACATTTTAAAAAAAGTCTGTATTTTTAAAAACTCGAATGCCTATTATGAACGCGAATTTAGAGCCACTCAAAAGGGCAAGAAACTGACTTTTCAAGGTGCTGTCATGCATAAAATGACTGAATTACTCATCGCTAAAAGTTGTAGGCCTATTGGAAAAATCACGAAACTATTCACAACGCAGCAGTTTAATACTCTGTACTGTGAATAGAGATGAAATGGCTCTCGGCGCGCTGGCTGCAGTCGCTCTTGCTCCACTGTCGAGCGAGCATAAACCTTATCTGCCCACATGTCGCACACGGCGACGAGACTGTTGTGTTTGTGTCGTAGGTCGTTTTTACGCCGCAGCGCTTTCATAGCCACATAACGAGTGATTAATAATACAGCGGAAGTTGTCAAGGTCAAGCCGAGCTCAATTCTGCAGCTAGAGAAAAAAAGATGAGATAACCCTGGATTTTTTTCTTATACGGACTGAGTGCAATGCTGGTCCTTTTTTTTGTTGTGCTGTAATGAGGGTGGAAAAAAAACTGTGTCATCTCTTCAACCCCCAATCCCCCTGGGCTATCAAAAGACACGGAAACATGGGAGAGAGTCGCAGAGTGGGAGAGGAAAAACAAACACGTGGCTCTGCTTTGTGGCGAGACAAGATGCTAGTTGCAAGTGACTATCAGACAGTCGGCAGTTGATGCGCGCGCACACAGGCACAATCTGGCTTGTTCATGGGGCAGGGGGGGGGGGGGG
>PNEQ01124394.1:0-13787 GCA_003012365.1 Medauroidea extradentata | reverse complement strand
TGTGCACGTCTGCAGACTTGCTTCACGGTCAGAGATTGGATGTTTTGACATTCGTGTGTCGTGGGGTTTTACACGCAAATCACAGACGTGTGGTGTTACAGTAACCTTATTGTGATTGGTACAGTCAAATGAGAAACGTCACAGTTCAAAGGCACGCTGCCAATATATGTGAAGCAGAACTGCAGACGTGCACATAAGGGACTGGAACAAAGTGAGGCAAAATTCTTTTCGCGAAAAGTTCATGTCTCTAGTAATTAGTCATAAACGTCAAAATTTGCACTTTACGGTTTTATGTACGCCACTAAAACCAACTTACATACTAAACCGAAAAAAATCGCAATGTATAACAATGTTGTAGGCTATGATTTGACACATACAAAACAAAAAAACATATATTTGTAATTTTAAGAAATTGTTTAAATTTTTAAATTTTCATTTTAAAATTCAGCATTTTTTATTCAATACAGAAATTTTTAATTTGTTGTTTTTATATATGTAAAATAATTGCCTACAACATTGTTATACACGTTAATTTTTTTGGCTTTGTATATCAGTTGGTTTTAGTGGCGTACATAAAATCGTAAAGTACAAATGTTAACGTTTACGACTCATTACGCAAAAACAATCAGTGATACAAAAATTTCCTATGAGGAAGATTTAATCACAATTTAGGTTTAAAATAAGAAAAAAATATCGGGTACAAATATAAATATAAAAAAGGACGTTGACAACTGAGGTGAGCCGCCCCCTCAGTGTCTTGGGATACTACCCGCTAAGCACAGGCACATAGAGTCGAAGTGACATTTTTCTGATTGGCACAGTCAAATATGTGATGACATTCTTCAAATAACAACAAATCAGAGTTGTAGGTATGCACATAAGGTATGCGTAGAGATGATGGTATATCGCGAAAATTAGAGGCCGGATAAATTCGCGGGCTCATAGACCTGTAGGCTAACCTCCAAGGATATTTGTGAAACCATGCAGACAGCAGCTGTTCATTGGCTGGCCGCTGACACAGTAAAATCGGCCTGTATTCAGCTACACTTTTACTATCTACTCAGCTACTTCCAGGAAGTGTAGAGTAAGTGAACGTGATACAGACAAATAGTTGCTGGAATTCTGGGTTGCTCCTACAAGAAAACGTCAATTTTTCAGGCCTCTACAGCGAAAATTTTTTGTGTTAACATAACCTTGAAAACGGTATAGTTTTCTTGCAACATATACCTCTGACACAACGTAGTTGTCCGCAGAACAATAACAGGAATCAAATATTACAATCTCAGAATTCTTACTATTTCAGTCGAATAGGGTAACAGTGCCAAGTACAAGCTAAAGCCAGTAATCTTCTGGTAAGATGAACTTGTGTTGAAATCCAGCCAGCAGTCAAGTTTTCCCACAGTGAACCATCATCTCTAACAATCGCTGAGCACAAATCAGATGTGCACATTAGCTGTTAAAACAGATAGGAGTAAATGTTTTTAATCAAAATTTGGTGTCCCCGCCTTTGAGCGTACATCGCATGTAGTTTTGGGAGCTGCAGAAGTTGCCGTAAAATAACAGGAATACAAACATAAATGCGATGCCAGATATGACTAGTGCTTTCTTTCAGACATGGTTAGCAGTAGCGTGTGATGAACTGTTTCAAGAAAGGCTGGGCGTTGTTCAGTACTGTACCATCTCGGTAAACGTATCACGAACCAATATCCACACTGGAGCCACGTCTAACTGAACATAATGCGATCACACACGACCTGGTTGCGAGGTAGCCATTATACAGCGTGGCGTGACATTCATTGTTAGAGATAGAAAATTTCGCGAAAAGATATTTGCAGCACTTTGTTTTAGTGCCTTACGTGCGCACCTGCATCTCTGCTTTGTGGTCAGTGATTGGATGACGTAACACCCAGCGTGTGGAGGTTAAACCCGCAAATCACAGACGTGATGTGTCGCAGTTATCGTGTACTGATTGGCACAGTCAAATGAATAACAACTCTGCACAAAAACATTCTGCCAATAGCCGTGAAGTTGAACTGCAGTTGTGTACGTAAGGTACTGAAACAAAGAGGGGAAAAAAATATTCCTGTCCCTATTCATGGTATAATTGCGTTTCAGAGGTCAAAATATAACAGAGAATGTAAACAGGTGCAGTTAGTGCAAATACCAGCATACCAGCAAAACATGCAAACGTTTATGTACATTACGTCGAAGTAAACGTAGAATAATGTTTGGACAGGTAATACGCAGGTCAAAACAGCAGTAGTAAGATAAGTCAGATATACGTGCAGCGCAAGAGGGGACTAACTACAGTACTATGCTGCAAATTCGTGCATGGAAAACGCTGTCGTACAACATTTTGTCGCTAGAATTTTTGTTTCTAATTTAGCCCAGGATTCACGTGCTAATTCTGCAAAAATAATTCAATTTTAATTTTGTTTATTTTTGTAGCTATGTACGAGGCATTTTATAAGACATACTTCAGGTGTACACACAGTTCCTCGGGGTACATGCGTCATAGCCTACTTTGACGCGTGGGAACAACGTAGCGATAAGAGCCAGTGTCCCACGCTTGACGAGATGCATATCGCCTCTATTCGCAGCGCCAAACTGGCGTGCAAGGTTTATGTTGTAGTCTTTTTCCTACGGAACTTTAAGCAGTGATCACAACATTTTTATCCTTGAATAATATGAAGTAAACACCAACGCATGTCTCTCGTTTTGCGCTTTACGAATTCAGGTAACACTTTCGGAGTTACAGTAGCCTAAAAAAACCGTTTTAGCCATTTTGAGAGGCCCAAAAATCGTGTTTCTAACAAACGCGCTGAATTTTGGAAAACATAGAAGCATAGTTTCAAGTGTGTGTTCTTTTCGTAGATAAACATAGTACGAATATGTTAAGCGGTTTCGCGTAGAAAATAATACGCGTGACACGCTGCAACGCCGTCCATGCGCCAGTCGAGGACTCCTCTTAACATTGCGTTTACGTATAGAAAGTCTTTATATTTTCTACTAAATTTTTCATAAGGAAACACCCGCCGAAGTTTTTCGGTGTTTTATGTAAACAACCTGTATAATATAAAAATATCGCAATATTCTATTTATGAGCAGCATAGTTCAAAATTTCTATAGTTGTGTTTTTCGAATCCGATTGCTAATTTTCTAGATAGGGCAGTCTGGAAAAGCCATTTTTGACCATTTTGAGAAGTCAGAAAATAATGTTTCTAATAAACGTGCCGAACTTTTTAAACTATAGCAACATAGTTTGAAGCGTGTGTTCTTTTTGTAGATATACAGATATAACATGCGTTAAATAGTTTCGTCAAAAAGAGAATAGTCGTAACTCGCTACAACGCATTTGAAGGGTAGGTAGGGAGGCCACTTATATGTAAATTTGAATCTGCATGTTTTACACAAAATATTTCCATATATATATACACACACATACGTGGAGTAAAGTAACAATAAATGTCAAAATTCTGAAAGATGTTTAAAATAATAATTTATATGTTGTTAAAAAAGTCGTGGACGGTGACATGTAGTTTAACTGTGAATTGTTTCGTTTTATTATGTCCGTTAGTAATACATATACATACATATTGTACAGCTAATTGTTTACAGAAACGTCGCGTCGAATACAATTGTTCATTTTTTTAAATTTGATTCATTTAGAATTCTTCAATTTCTGCATTTTAACATTTATTGTTACTTCACTCCACACTAGCCTACAAACTAGTGATATATGCTAAATTCGTCTTCATCTCTTTCCGATTCTAGATATAAGCCAAAAATAAATTTATGTTATAACAGAGGCATAGCTATATGTGCTACACAGAAAAAAAATCAACATTTTAGATACGCAACTGTTGCAAAAATGGCACTGAAAATATTACGTGTAGCGTTGTACAGTTGTTTAAAGTAAAGCAGCGAAAGGTATTCTATTTAATAAATGCTAGGTACCAACGGTATAATTTTCTGTGATATTTGTCAAAATGGGCATTTATAAATAATTGAAAGCGAGGCACCTATAAAATATCGTAACTGTAGTTGGCCGTGGTTGACACAGGGGTTAGGGCGCACGCCTCCTACGTATAGGCGATTGAGTTCCATTCCCGGAAAGGTCGGCCTGTATTTTCTCGTTTGGGAAGTGTGACGGACGATGTCGTTGGTCGACATCATTCTGGCGGTGGTGTGTACTTAGATCACATTGTTCTCACCATAGTCGAAAACCTAGCTCTTAAGGAGCCTCTCTGGTGAGAGATTACTATCATTTCAACGTGCTTTGCTCATTATAGTTTCTCAAAAAATAATACCCCTTCGACAAAAATAATTTTTGAACCAAATACAGCAGTCTGATCTTTGTTACTAGAGTCGATAATGGAATATCAATACGACTTTAATAAATCAATTATTTCAACGAAATAGTGTAACATAACATAGTACTTTTATAATGTATACATATTCTTCTATTAAACAAATAGTTTTTTCGTAGTAACCTAGATACATCCTCTTGAATACATTTCTGTATTTAAAACATTATAGTGATTTATTTTGTGAGAAAGCATACTAAAAGCGAAGGGCGTTTTCATATTTTCTAGTGCTGACATCCCCTTTTCTCTTCGGCAATCGCAAATACTCCCTCTCAGGTAAATGTCTCCCTTATGGCTTTCCACACCTCAGTGTATCTTCTCAGAAAAGAACACGCCTAGCTGTCACTCAAAGTATGCGTCTGCCGGCCGATGATCAGGTCTATGCTATGTATGGTAGATAAATAAACGCTGAAAATATAATTTGAATTCTACGATTTTTCGAAGCCAATATGGATAAAATACTCAATGACAATCCTAGATAATGGTATTTGCCAACTTTATGAGTAAATATTTATCCAGAATTACTCATTCGTTACGCGTGATCTCTTGCGCCGCAGTTAAATGCACGAGGTTCCGGCGTCAGAGATTGTGCCTCAGAAGTTCGTAGCACTGGAAACAATTTTGTTTAAAACTTTGGTCAAAACTATTGTCTGGGATTGCTATTGTTTAGTTTTTACAAATTGGCGTCAAGAAGCCTACAATTACAAATTAATGCTTTTAGCGTTGAATTATGTACCACGACTTCTTAAGGATGTCCAAGTGGTGAACAATAATAATTTCATATTTTGTATGAAATAATGTCAGTAAGTTTGATGTTACTTGGGAGTACGTTTAAGTCTGACATAAAAACAGATATCGACCAGTTTTCCCAAAACAGCGTTAAGTCAAACTTTGCACATTTTTACTTAATACACTTCCAAAAACTAATTAACACAATAAGACGAATTCATTTAGAGTTAAACTACATGTCACCACCTACGGTTTTTGACGTATGAAGTCCAAACAATTTTTTTTTTTAATTTTAAAAATCTTTCGTAATTTTAAAATTTTTAAAATGTTTTTAGCAACATTTTAAAAATACAAAACTATTTTTCAGTGGATTTTTATATGCTTGAAATGCCATCATGGGAAATTGGCTCAGATAAACTTATTTTTGTAGGAGAAACATAGCAAACCCTATTTCATACGAGTATAAAACTGCGGTTTTTCTCCACTTGGACGCTGCTTATCTCAGAGTTCAAGCGAAAAACAAATGTGTGGAATTACTTGTTAAGGGGACCTGAATTCCAAACCTTGCTTACTCCAAAATTTAAGTAGAAGCGATAAAATATAATTTTCGTGTGCATTTATAGCTATCTTAAATGTGATACTAATCAAAATACAATATTTTTACTGCAGTTAGTAACATATTTCAGACAGAAATAAATACAAACAATAACAATTATTATTATTATGCTATTTCTTAAATCTTGGAGCTAGCATGACTTCGAATGCAGGCCGCAATTAAGTTCGGTTATTCTCCGTCATGTTTAATGATATCACGACCGAGCGAGGTGGCGCAACGATAGCACGCAGGACTCGTGTTCGGGAGGACCCAGGTCCGATCCCGGCTCCAGCCATCCTGATTTCGGTTTTCCATGGTTTTCCGTAATCGCTCCATGCGAATTCTGGGATGGTTCCATTACAACGGCCATGGCCGACTCCTCTTTCAATTCCTGCCACTGTACCTAAGTTGTGTAACGGTAATGAAAGTACATTTTTTTTCATAGTTTAGAGCAGGGCTGTCCAACTACGATCAACTCGAGGGCCGCAAACGTGTCAGTCTATTGAAAGAAGGGCCGCACCTATCAAACCACTTAATTACTTCAAAAAAATGATGTGACAATAATCAGCGTTATTAATTCCCTATTATATAACGTAAAATATATGGTCACAATCAACACTGTTATTAAAATATATAGTATACATACAATTAAAAATATTTAAATTTTACTATTAGGCCTAATAAGTAAAGGTAATTTATTTAGTCTTTTAAATTAAATACATATCAAGAAACCTTGAAAGCAGCATGAAAGTGTTCAATGTGATAACTGTGGACGGTCATAAGAATTTACAAGAGCAGAAATGTCCACATCCATCTCAGTTGTTGCCAGACGCAGCAGAGAAGAATCTTTGAGAGAGCTCCTGTATCGGTTCTTGATGAACTTCATGGTAGAGAAAACCCTTTCACACATGTATGTACTGCCAAACATTGATGTCATTTTCCGACCAAAATCACACAGGTGGGGAAAGCGTTCATGTGAGATAAGTTTGAAGAAGGCTGATCCTTTTTCTGTACTGGTCAGGAAAAACGTGTCAGCTTGCAGGTCGCACAACTCAAGTTGTAGGTTGGCTGGTTGGTCTCGTATCTCTGCCACAAGTGGATTGTTAAATAGCAGAAACCTGTTCTTGAGTTTTTCAAAGTCTTCAAATCTTGTGTTGAACTCGGCCAGAATGCTCTGAATATTCACGGCGAACTCAGAAAAATCAAGTGACTCATCTTCATCTTTTAGTTGTCTGCAACATGAAAAATGTGTCAAATTGTTGTTCTTCAAAGCTGTGTTGAAAAGGTCCATCTTGCTGCGAAAACCATTTATGTGACCCACTAAATCTGATACAATTTGGTCTTTACCTTGGAGTTTCAAGTTGAGTTCATTCAGGTAACCTGTGATGTCAGTTAAAAATGCTAGTTGTCGAAGAAAGTCAGAATTTCGAATTTCATTTTCTATGTCTGTAGTGTCCGATGAAACATACTGATTAAGAAATTCCGGAATCTCTTTCCTTAACCCAAAGAAACGTTCAAGACTTCTCCCTGCACTCAACCACCTTACTTGATTGTACAGAAGCAAGCCTTCATACTCGGATTCCATCTCTTCTAGGAACTGTTTAAAATGGCGATGCAAGAGAGCTCTGTATCCACCGCGTATCATGTTTATCACCTTTAACACTGTTTTCGTCACTTCGTTTTGTTTAACTGGTTTTCCATATAATGTCTCCTGGTGAATAATGCAATGAAAAATGGGACAATCAACACCGCTTTGTCTCAAAAGTCCTACCAGGCCAGAGTTCTTTCCAACCATTGCTGGTGCGCCATCTGTCACAATCGATGAATACTTATCAAAGACACCGAATTTATCAACAGACGTTTTTATTGCATCATAAATGTCCCTCCCTTTCGTTGTCCCATGAAGAGAACAAAGATCCAACAACAGTTCTTTTTTTGTAGGAAAATCCTCTCAAGTCACACGTACAAAAATGAGAAGCTGGCTCACGTCTCTCTGATCTGTACTTTCATCAAGGCACAACGAAAAATAAGAGCTCCTTTTTATCACATCAGACAAAGTCAATGCTACTTGTTCTCCCATGCCTGTGATCCTTATTTGAACAGTTTGGTGTGAAAGAGGCACCGAATCAAATTTGTCTGCCATGTTTGCATTCCCAAATATTTTTGCCATTTCCACTGCACACTTTTTAATAATATTACCATCTGAAAAAGGTTTTTTAGATTTAGCAAGCTCAAGGGAAACTGCATACGATGCATGCAAAGCTAAAGTTTGGTTCTTTGCTACTTTATTAAACATACCTGTCTGTTGTTTAAGTATTTTCTTGAGATCTTGAATCAAAGCAACTCGAGACTGTCCTTCATATGTATTTTGCATATTTATCTTCGTGCATGGTAGAGTAATGTCGTTTCACAATGTATTCCTTGGGCACTGACACTACTTGCATACAACCCAAACACTGCAGCTTTCCGTTATTGTTAGTGACCAAATAATTAGTCTCCCACTTTTCCTGATATGCTCTATTTTCGTTTTCAATTTTCCGTTTTTTTTATAGTATTATTCATGTCAAACTTTTAAGAGCTAATTTCACAAAAGTAAACCCCACTAGGCCGAACACTGAAAAAGAACTGTGATATGTGACCGCGCACCTGAATTACGTCGCAGCTATCAGTACGTTTCTCATTCCACATATTCGAAGGAGGGGAGGGGAGAGCGGCTTGATGTTTGTTTGAAAAAGATCGACTTGCGCTACAGCTCATATTACGATGCAACATGCCGTCTTTGAGTATTGCTAAATACCGCGGCGCCACGGCTGTCAGTCCGGTTTTATAGATTAGGCTCGTATTTCGCCGTCGACGCACGTATTTGTTTTTTGACACACGGGCCGCACAAATGTTGTCCGCGGGCCGCCTGTTGGACAGCCCTGGTTTAGAGGGTATTCAGAAAACTATGTCGCGGTCTACCGCAATTTCCATCATCATTATTTTTTTTATTTGTACCAGATATTTTTTTTTCTTATTTTAGACACAAAATGTGACTAAATTTGGCTCTTATTAAATTTTTTTATCTCTCATAGTTTTCGCGTAATGGCTTGTTAAAGTCATATTTTGCAAGTTTCCGTTTTAACGACTTCATTAAAACCAACGGATATACCAAACTAAAAAAAAAATCACAGTAGATAAAGACATTACATGCTACAATGATATGCACATAAGATTAAAGAATAAAAATTATTTGTTTGTTTTTTTTAATTATTGAATTTTTAAAATTTTTATTTTCAGTTTCGGTATTTTTTTTAAAATTCAAATAAATTTACATTAAATATTTTTTTTTGCTGGGAAGGAAAACCAATTGACTTAAAGAAATGAAATAATTCACACTGAAGATCAGTGTCATGGACTAAACAAAACCACGTATAAAAATCACATAGAATATTTTTTGTATTAAAAAAAAGTGATCTTAAAACAAGAAACAGCCAGTTTTCTGAATTATTTTCACGAGGAAAAAAATTTCAATTATGTTAAATACATGATTTGGTGTAGTCTGTGACAGTGTTCTTCAGTGTGAATTATTTAATTTCTTAAAGTCAGTTGGATTTCGACATATAACGACACAAATCTGTGTACTATAAAAATTTTCATTAGAGTGAAACCTACAAACTGAAAAAGGTTTTTGGACATACGCCATTGTAGCAAATGGGTTGTGACAGAAAGCCAGATAATAGACACAAACAGACACGTAAACAAACAAATGGCTTTGGTTGCAACTGGCAAACAAAGGATAACACATACAATTCCACAAGTAATTCAATGATTTACAAGAAAGTAAATGAACAGAAACGAGCACCCAGGCACCAAAACCAAACCAAGAAAAAATATTTAAAAAATAACTCAGACTATTTCGCAAAAGGAATTTCGTCAGTAAGTTCGAAACGACAGACAAAAAATAATTTCAACAACCAACAGACAAAACCAAAAAATCAACAACAAAAACTGGATGTAGACGACTCAGCAGAAACGCAGACACCTTGAGGAAAGCGAACGAAAACAAATAATGCGGTAACTGTGGACAGTAAGTAAAAACTAGACACAATGTTTGACCACAAAACAAGCAAAACATATATAGTACAAATTTAAATGTTTCTGTGAATTCCCTCCCTTAACAAACATACACGTCACACACACACGGCAGGTCCAAGGGCAGTTGGGGTGCCGGCGACAAGTCCGACGTTGCAAAAATAACCGGCAGTGCAGGATAACAACCCGTGCCGGCAGCGACGCAGTACTCGGCCGTAAGGCGTGCTCGTAAAGAAGGCGCGAGAGGGTAATGGGCCGTATAACGTTACGTCTTGCGAACCTTACGACTCGAAGCTACAACTAGGACAGCAGTCGCCATCCGACATCCGCTGTAACAGCACTCTCGGCTGAATCAATGCGTTCTTGCGAACGTTGGACCCGTGAAAATACATTATTCTACATTTGCGCCCAAAATTTGTTCAACTTATATACATCAGATAGCATTACACTTCTCCAAATAGAAATATATTAGACCCCAGATTTTTGCAATATCACTAATCAAAGTCACAATATGGCTGTTGCGGTATAGCCAAAACTAAAAATGAAAGTAACTATAACTTGCAGAGACAAGATAACTTATATTTATACTAAATACAATGTACTAATTCAAGACACATAGAGGATTACAATTGGATACATTGTTGTATTTCTTGAAATTTTTTGAAAAATATTACATTTTTGCATTGAGTAGGCTAGTGGATGTCACTGAATTTTTCAAAACTAACTTTTATCAAACCCATTACAAAATTCATTAACATACTGACTTTTATATCCTGTAATTTTGATTCATTAGTTGATAATTTTTTTTTCTTTCGGCTACACCGCAATGGCGATTTTGTGACTTTGATGAGTGATTATGCAAAAATTATGGCAACTATTTTTTTATTTGGGGAAATGATATGAAATATGGTGTGTTAAAATTAACCAGAGTTCGATAATATTATAAAAATAATAACATTTACAGGACCAATGCTCTTAAGGAAAAAATTATAATTTTATATTTGTGTAAATTAGGATAAGTTTCGTAGACATTACTTGAGAATACAATTTTCCTCTTACGAAAAAAAAATTAGCTCAACTAGTTTTCCCATTATGGCATTTCAAAGTCAAAATTTGTATATTTTTACATCATACAAAACTGGAAAACCAATAAACATAATGAAATGGAAAAAATCACTTTAAAACTACATGTTACTATCTACGGGCTGAAGCATATAAACACCTATTGTAAAATATTTTTGTATTTACAAAAAATTACTAAAAATAACAAAAAAATTAGCAAAATTTTAATTTTTTTTCATACAAACATTTTTTGTAATGAGTTGTTATATACTTCAAGCTGTAGACAGTGACATGCAGTTTTAGTGTAATTTTTTTTCAATTTCATTATGATTACTGGTTTTTAAGTTATGTATGAAGTAAAAAAAATGCAAATTCTAACTTCGAAATGCAATAATGGGAAAACTGGCAAAGCTATTATTTTCTTCGTAAGAGGAGAATGTATTCCAAAGTAACGCCTATAGTACTATTACGATTTAATTTCATATAAATGAAATTGTAAGTTTTCCCCACAAGAACGCCCTTAATGGTAGTCCTCGCCTGGCGCAAGGGCAGCGTTTTAGCGTGTCACGCGTATTATTTTTTGCGCAAAACCGCTTAACTTACTCCAAGTATGTTCATCTACGAAAAGAACACACACTTAGAACTACACTTCTATCATTTTAAAAATTCGGTTCGCTTCTTAGAAAAATTATTTTCGCGCATCTCAGAATCGCAAAAAAAAAAAAAAAAAAAAAAAAAAAAAAAAAAAAAAAAAAAAAAAAAAAAAAAAAAAAAAAAAAAAAAAAAAAAAAAAAAAAAAAAAAAAAAAAAAAAAAAAAAAAAAAAAAAAAAAAAAAAAAAAAAAAAAAAAAAAAAAAAAAAAAAAAAAAAAAAAAAAAAAAAGACTGCTGTAATTCCGAAAATAGCACCTGAATACGTAAAGTGCAAAACGAGATGCATACGGTTGCATTTTGTTCATACTATCTAAGAACGAAATTTTCGGGTCACAAGACCACGCAGTTTTCCCATAGTGGCATGTGAAAGTCAGAATTTTCAAGTTACAGAAACATAGGAATAACAATAATCAAATGACTTTCTCGAATAATATAATTTATACTGAAACTAGATATTATGGGTCATATGCTATAATAGGCTTATTTAAAAACACACAACAGTCATTTTTTTTTTTTTTTTCAAAAATTTTCATTAATGAAGTAAATTGAAATTATTTTTAGATTTCAAAAGTACAAAGGAATTTTATTGTGGGGTTTTAAATCTTATAGCATATGGCCCATAATATCTAGATTCAGAGTAATTTATTTCATTCGAGTAAGTCACTTGTGGTTTTTGTTATTCCTATGTTCCTGTAACTTAAAATTTCTGACTCTGACATGCCGCAATGTGAAAACTGTGAGAGCTAACAAATTTTTACATGTGGAAAATGTAGTCACAAGTAACGTCTATAAAACGAACACTCTGTCGTACAAATACTTTTTTTTTTGCCACGTGAACGCTTTTAAGAGTGTGTAGTAGATAAATAAACGCTGAAAACATCAATTGATTTCTACGCTTTTTTCGAAGCCAATATGGATAAAACACTCAATGACAATCCTAGATAATGGTATTTGCCAACTTTGTGTGTAAATATTTATCCAGAATTACTAATTCGTTACGCGTGATCTCTTACGCCGCAGTTAAATGCAAGAGGTTCCAGCGTCAGAGATTGTGCCTCAGAAGTTCGTAACACTGGAAACCATTTTGTTTAAAACGTTGGCTAAAACTATTGTCTAGGATTGCTATTGTTTAAATTTCGCAAATCGGCGTCAAGAAACCTACAGTTATATATTAATCCTTGTAGTGTTTAAATGTGTAACACGCCCTCTTAACGTACGAACGTGTGTTCGTACGTATGTTAAGTGTGGTTGTGTTTCCGCATTTAAAGTCGCATAGTAAAATGACTACAAGGAAAACCTTGCACGCGAGTTTGGTGCGCTGTGAATAGAGGCGATATGCTTCCCGTCAGAACTGTTCCCACGAGACTAACGCGGAAATGTTAAACCGGTGCACACTCCTTTTAAGAGATGTCGGCGGAAAATTGCGAGGATATTTTCTGCCAGCTTATCCTTCAAATCTGTGTGGCATCCTGAGCCTTGCATGATTTGACGATGGTATGGTGCCATGGTCTGTTTACACAGACGTTCGGTCATAGCGCACCAGAATTATCATTGGCCCAGTCAAATAGGGACCCATGCAACAGAAACGACGGAAGTCAGTCGGAAATGAATAACATACTCTGCAGCCTAGCAAGCAGTCAAATTTTCCCGCGAAAAATCACCAATACTATTTGCTGGATTTCAAAGCACGATCAGCTTATGATAAGATTACTGGCTTTCACTTGTACGTGAATCTGTTACCTTATTTAATTAAGACAATGAGAAACCAGCTACTGTAATATTTGACGCCTATTATTGGGTTTTCAAGTGTACGTTGCCACAAAACATTTTTGCGATATTCCATCATCTCTGATGATGGCTTATAGCGGGAAAAACTTGACTGTTTGTTGGGTTTACGTTCAGCCAACCATAAGATTACTGGCTTTCGTATGTACGTGGAGCTGTTGCCCTATTTGACTGAGCCGATAAGAATTCCGCTATTGTAATATTTGATGCCTGTTATTGGTCTGTTGTGTCAGAAGTATATGTCACCCAGTCATACATATTGCGAGAAACTACAGAGTTTTCAAGTTATGTCAGCACAAAACATTTTCGCGATATACCATCATTAGAGGCCCGGATATTTCGCGGGTTCAACGCCCAGCAGGCTAGACTCCACAGTCCTGTGTGCACTGTCGTCAGCTATATTTGTTCATTGGCTGCTGCTCCAGTGAGTGAGCACTTGAACATTTGACGATGTAGCGCAGGAGTCCGTGAGCGTTTTTACGCATGTCCGCCATTGGTTCGGAGTCCGCAAGGTCACGTTTA
>PNEQ01124393.1:0-13790 GCA_003012365.1 Medauroidea extradentata | reverse complement strand
TTTGATTTTGGTGTTAAAAAGGAAGACAAAATAAAAGCTATTCTGTCAGCGTCATTGTGGAGTGCGTCATTTAAGCGTCTGATCGTTCCACGACCCCACTGGAGAACCCCGAGACAGAAGAGAGTGTTCTGCCGCTAGCCGGCGCACAAATAAAACGAAATATAAACAGTGCATAGGTGGGAGTACGTAGCTTGTACCACCACATCACTCACATCCTACGCTCTATTTTAATGGAATTGTTCAGAAATATCATTTCAAGATTTGTTAAGCCGACCATTGTCAGGAATGCTTCAGCTCTGTTGGAGGTTGACTACTAAAAGAAAACTAATCAGAAAGAGGATACTGAAATTGCTACTTTTAAGGCAGTGTGTGACCTCATACCTGAAGAAAAGGCTGTTTTTTTATTCTTCTGTCAGGGAATTCTTTGTGCGTGCATGTGATTACATTATCCATGAATTTCCCCTCAATGATACTGTTTTAGTGATTGCTGAGGTAGCAAAGATCAACAATATTTGTAATACATCATTTTTAAGTTTAAAGTTTTTGTTGATAAGTTTCCCTTCATTTTAGATGTTGAAGACCCGGTTTTAAAATCTGCCATCAATGATTTACAGTCGGAGTTTTGCGACATTCAACTTGAAGATCTTGATGAAGCCATTAAAACAGCAAAAAGGATTGATGTTCAGTGGAGTTTGGTGGGGAAAATCAAAAATGCATGTGGAAATTTCAAGTATAAAAACTTATCAATGGTTATGTTAGCTATTTTTATGATCCCGCACAGTAATGGTGAATCTGAGAAAATTTTCAGTCAAGTGAGGAAGACGAGAACACAGTTCAGGGCATCTATGTCTAATGAGACATTAGATAAATTAATTGTGGTGAAATATAGGCAACAGAGGTGCTGATACGAGCAAAAGTTTGACTCTATCTTTCTGAAGAAAACTAAGTCTGCGATCAGAGAAAGCTTGAAGTAATTTAGCAGCCAAATTTTGTAAGTAACAATAAGGTTTATTTTGTTTTTTAGCTTTGGCTGTTGTTTGTTGTGTGTGTTGTTTTGATTCTGACAGTGATAAAAAAAACTCCCAAATTTTAATTGCATATTTTATATGTGAAAGTTAGTTCATAGAAAACTCTCACTTTTTATTTGTAAAATAGTAACTAGCCTCATAAAAATATCGCAAATTATTTGTGTAGTTTTTTCAACTTTTACTTCAAATATGTGCTCAAATAGCACCATTTTGAACCTTCAAATTAAAATTTTTCTGGGGAGGTCCCCCAGATCCCCCTCCTTGGAGGAGGGGTAAATGTTAACTCTCCTGGGAAAATCCCCAGAATTTGTCAAGATTGGCAGGTATGCTGATTCTTTCGGTTTCGTGGCTCGTCTGGCCCGTGTGCGCAGCATGTGTGTGGGTGTGTGTGTGTGTATATATGAGAGGACGCCTCGCGCATGTTGTTTGGACTTCGTACAGCATTGCCACTAAAACAATAGTAGATGCCTCCTTTTTTTGTTATTCGTAGGAGTAGTTTTCAGGCTGTTCTGTTACATGTGTAGCAGTGTTGTGCTGTATGCATACCATATTTATGAAGCAATCAATTAATTTCTGCTGTTGCCATGTACTTCAGTCTTGTGCGGAAACATTGCTGTTTACATCGGGTTTTAGCTTGCGGTACCAGTAGTAATATGTAATATGGAATAGTGGTTATTATAGTAAATTACAATTGTATAATGTGCGGTAAATATTCACAGGCTATTACTTGGTGACGATTGCTGGTGACACATCGCTTCCCAGAAAACAGCAAACTGGGTGAAGGTTAATGCTAGAACAAAATCATTAACTTCGTTTTTATCAAGGCAGAGGATTCACACAGCATTATGTATGCTGAAATGTTGTTTACTACTAATAGTTGAACATAACTTACTGCTTTCTTCAGCAGATCATGACGGACATTAACAGCTTTGGAGCATGATGCTGTTAATCATTTGAAGCTCCGAGATAGGGGCAAGGAGTAAATTAGTGTGTAAATAAGTTCCAAAATATGTTACAGACCTTCCGGTAATGTGTTTACAATGTCCAAAAAATATGTGTAGTTGCATAAATTTCAAAAATGTGATTTGTGCTGTAATGCGTCATTGCATAAAAGTTTGCCGGATAGCTTCAGTCGAGAGTCTCAAGAAGGAAGATACAATTAAAAAGCCAGATTCTCGAGTAAATCACTTGAAGTTTAATTAATTTAGCTTGTTCAAAATCAACTTACTACAAAAATTTACATTGCTGTATCCCTCGGGATCGAAATGTCTGATGCAAGGTTCACTTTAGGCCTGGTTGGAGTTTCGTGCCGAAAAGGCAACAACGGCAGACGTTACGTGCATTAATTACACAAAAGAATACATATGATGGTCCTTAGTTTCAACTAGAACAAAATAGAAACCCTGCAGTTACTTGGCCGCTTCCTTCACCACTTATAAAGTCTTTTAAGAAAAGCTAGCAAACTGCCTTAAACTCGGCGAGGGCGGCCACGCTTGCCTCGACCCCACACCAGCAACTCTCTCGGCCCCGGGCCTCGCACACGTCTGTCTCACCTCGTGATACCAAATAAAATTCTCTCGGCCCTCGGCCTAACACACATCGGTCTCGCCTCGCGATTCCAACTCGACTGCCCCCATCCAGGTCCGCTGCTTGCCTTGATTCAGCCACCCTTACATATTCATGCACCAACTGACAACTCTTTGTCAAAGTGGTAAGTATACAGTTAAATACCTTTGTCGCAATTGATTACTAAACTACGTTGTCCTGAGCTTAAATTAGATTTATTAATACAATTGACATGTTAATTAGGATTTTCTTTTACTTAAAGACTGATAGGAAGTTACTGCAGATGCAGAAAATAGTTCTGCTCGCCCTTGCACTAGCTTTGCCGACGTCACAAATACCCTCAACATTCCATCACTGGCTTGTAGCCAATCACCAACAACATGGCCTTATAGGGCATGGATTCCAAGAAAGCTGCGCCCATCATCGGTGCCACTGTGTCTGACTGCTAAAGACCACCACTTCCCATAAAGTTATACCAATGTAGATAAAGCCTGCTAGTACTTAATTGACAAAGTATACAACAAAAATTCAAATAGCTAGAATTTAGGAAATTCAATGCTGAGCATTTTGATACCAAACTTGACATGGGAAACTTGATTTTAGAGTTAAAGCGCATTACCTGATACTTTAAAAGAAAACAGCATATCAGCCAACTTCAATTTCAATATAAAACTTTACCACATAAAAATCAGCCAAAAATACACTAAAATAAATGTTGGGAAAACTTGGACAAATCCACCACTAGGTGTTTACACTCAAAATTATGGTAGGCACTGGAAAGTTCACTATACAACAAAATTTTACTACCATAAGTTACAGGAAAATGCTCGATCAACAGATACATGTGCAGTTGCAATAAAATTATATGAATCTACATTTGTTACCAGATTTAGGCTAAAACTCTAACATCCTAAACGCCCTAAAGAAACTGAAATAGCCTCGGTACAGAAATAGTTAAAGAAGATAATCTGTTCAGAATTTAAAGGAGTATCTTTTGACATCCCACACTTCACAATCGCAATAAATCGAGTTCCTTGAATTGTAGTATAAGTCCCATAAGGTTGGAAATGGCTTAATAATGCAATATGTTATAAAAGTTTACCTACATAGAATGTTTGAATCAATATTCTGATTTCACTTCATGAACACAAGAGAAATAACAATAGTTGTGTTGAACATATTCAGAGCGCCACAAAAGATTCATCACCTGACTAAAAGCAGCAAGACATACATATACAGATCAAAAATGTTAAATAGGGACCAGGTCCGCAAACCCTTCACAGTGCTAAGCATTTATAATTTGTCCATAATATATTAAAATAGTCTAAGTGTGTTTACAACAAAGTACTGTAAAATGTTCTGATTAATTTGTGTTATCCTAGTGTGTGTATACTAAACAATTTTGGTCATGTGTGAGTTTTATAGGATAAAGAAAGGGGTTGCGTTCAATTTTTACAGTAAAATCAGAAAAAAAAAATCAATATATCTTCTGTCGTTTTATTGAATATTAAGATACGAAAACTGCGTAGATAGCACCATTTTGCACATTTAAATTCGAATTTTCATTTACGGCAGGAGTAACTATAACTCTCTTTCCGCTACGGTCTGAGAGCATGGTTTTGAAAGAGCCATTCGTCCCAGCGCCGCTGCGCTGGTTGTCTCACCGCTAGAGCATCGTCCGGATGGGGGCATTGTTGTTCCCAACTGGTAGGCAGGACGTTTAGCTTGGAGGTGCGTATTTCGCGTACTGACCGAGCCAGGTTGAGTGTCAGGGTGTCCCCTGGGAGAGGGTGGTCGCGACTCCCTCGGCAAGAGTAAACCGGCTGATAATAAGGCTGGGCCTGTTGGAAGTTCCAGTGAGCAGGTTGGTAAAATTCTGCGAATATGGCCGAACATCTATAGGTGCCGCCCTCCAGGATGTCCCCAGTCTTCATGACGTTTTCGCTTGTCCGACCCACTGTATAGGGGTGTAAGGCTTAACCCGGTACGCAGATGGAGGTTGGCTGGGGCGCCTGAGTGGTCGGCTTAATGGGTCTTCCGGTGTGGGGGGGGGACGCCAGGGCATGGTGTCGGGGGCTTTGCCCCCTAGTCCCGCTACCGGCTGGGGCGGAACGAGCCGGAAGCCACTAGGGTGGAAGTCATCGCGCTGGTGTAAGGCAATACGGCCCGGGTCTGTTGCGGTGCTTTGCTATGCTCTCCCTTGCACTATTCCAGCCTTCGGACCATACTTACATATCAATTTTCATGCAATTTTTGAAATTTATCCCACTAAATTTCATTATAACCAAACAGCCACATTAATGAAATGAGTACGAACACCAAAACAGGTGACGCAGACAGCTGACAACCCAAAAGACAAAAAAGTTCGTTAAAAACCATGCCATGTCACTTCTGTTGCACTTATTTACTCTGTGGTTTTGTGCTCACTGCAATTATATTATCTTCCTGGTGATGATGAACATTTGTCTCTTTCTTGCTCACAATTAAATCATTTGTTCACAATTCCACGCTAAAAAATATTTACGTCACTTTCAGAGAAAAACTAATGTAAACACAAAACCCACACTGTGTACGATGCATTGGTTGACAGTTGTACTGCAAGCAGGCGTACATTCTTGTGAATTGTTTATATGCAGCCACCTGTTACATCACCTCTAATAACTAGAACATTTATTGTATTTACATTAAATGTGAATATAAATTTTGTTACATTTCCTACAAATAACGTATTACATATGTATGTACATTTCATTCAACATGTTTCAATATTTTAGATGTTTTATATAATATGCAGACTATTTATTTCTACATCATCATTGCCAACCTTCCCACAACTATCGTTATCATAGACGTGTCTGTTAACTTACTCTTCTTTGATAATAAATATTAAAAACTGTTTTCATGCTCGTGGATGCTTATAATAAATTAAAAGATTTTTCTCATATTGGTTTTTAATTTGCTAACATTGTTGCACAGTATTAACGGATGTAATCCTAGTTACTTTTTGCAGCAGTTCGTTTCTAAAAGTATTAACTTACCATAAGGTGTCTATACACTTGTACTTCCATGCTCCTTGTCAAATTAAGCCAAGGTGTACACAACTGGCTACAGAGATGATAAATAAAGATCAAATTATATGTTACAAACTAGCAACAAAAAACCAGTCTTTTAAGTCAGCAAAAAGTCATATTATTTTATTTAAAGAGTTGGGTACACACTTTTGAGCATAATTTTCTATGTTGATTGTTCTCAACATAGTGGAAGTGTGAGTTAGGTGTGGGTCAATGCAGTTACATAGTTTTGTTTTTGTAGTGTGCCATTATGATGTGCAGGTGTGAAGACAACGTGGTATATGGTTACCAGTGTGGAGAAACACAGGTGTTCTACCAACAATCTGTGGGACATTCCACTGGACTGCCTGCTCCCTCAGACATGATGGGCATAGTGCCCTTGAAGGCACGCCGCCGCCTGGAACGAGACCATGGCATCATCCTGCTGTAGGTCGTCTTTATTTTCTCTTCAAATGGCTTGTCTGCTGGGTACAAGGCCTTTGACACAGTTTGACTGGTGTTAGGGCCATCATTGTGACTCTCAACATCAACACTGTTTAGCTAAGCCAGTGTGGTGATTTAGTGTTCAATGAGAGGAAAGGGTAGAGACTACATTGTTTCTTCATTTGGTGTTGCTGATGTATTGCCCTTCTCATTATGTCAATAATTGTACTCCATTTAGGACTGTATGTAGAAAGTGTGACATCTGAGTAAAAGAAACCTTGAATTTTATGTCGCACTGAATTTTTAGTCTTGCACAGTGATTGAACTTGTAACATTCACTGCAGTTTAATTGTAAAGTAAACGTGGTTAATGGAAGTGTACCTCCCCTTCTTTTCTGCTATGAGTCATGGTATTATTTGTGTTTTGTGTTTGTGTATATAAAGTTTTTTTTTTTTTTTTTTTGTGTAATGGCAAACAAAATTTGTGTGTGTTCCATATTATTAGTGATGTATGATTATCAACTGGTAACTATTCTGGTAAGTAGTAAGTTATATTAGATTCCGTCGTGTTGCTGCTCTGGGCTTCAAAATGCTATATTGCAAGTGTGTGCATATTGCGAGTGTCTGCATTTGCAAAGTTTGCTGGGGAGAGAAATGTTGCAGGCCAACCTCTTTGCATATTTTAAGCTTTTGTGCTAAATGTCTTTCAAACCATTATTATTTTTTATTATAATTTTTAAAGAACCTTTGCTTATTAATGGATACTTTTATTGTTTTAGTCAACAAATGTTCAGTTTATAGTTATTGTGCGATACAATTATTTGTGTGTAAATACTAGTTTACATTGAGTCACATTGTAACTGGAATGGCTGGGTTCTAAGAACCAAGCAAAATCAGGGTAAGTGTTCCAGTAAAAAAAAAAGTATGTTGTTAACTCTCCTTGTGTGTTCACAAGATTTTTACATTTACTGTTCTGCCTTGTCTAGTCATGGTAAATTACCTTACTACCCATGAAGACAATATTTGGTTATATGAAGTAGGATGAAGAATATTAATGATATATGTAATTATTACTGTAAGCCGAACCTGTGGCTCTAAATAACAGTGCTATAATTTCATGTTACTTGTATATATTATGAATGTAAGTGGCTACATGATATATTGCGCAACCTGACAAACTGCAGGTGTAGGAGAAACACGCTTGGGCTAAGGGATAAACTGTATTCTGTGGCAAGTCCAAAATACATATCTATATTTGAAGTAATGGGGTTTGGTTCCTCGTCTTGAATGGTTTAAGGATTGAAATTTGTTTTCAAGGATAAGCGTAAAGTGACTGTAAAAATTAACATTAATTGGTATAATTTGTATTCTAATGTCATCTTTGCATCTGTTAAATTCTTAAAATAACTGGTCAGTATTAACAGAAAGTCTGTAATGTTCTCTCAAGTGAAGTGTGTGAACATTTATATAATGCAGAAGGATTAAAAAAAGGATGTTTATGTGAGTTACAAATTTGTAAAGAATGGCCTGACGTTAATTATTGCAATAATAACCCTCCATGTCTAGTTACAGTAAGTATCTTAAGAAATTACATGTCAAGTTATTTAAATGTGTGAAAATCTTGATAATTTTTCCAAGCTAACACCTTGTATCCAGATTGGGGAATACAACTTACTTAATGTTACACTTTTACTTCCTGTGATCCTGTGGTGATTAAAACCATTAACTGTATAGTGCTGGTTATGTTCCAGTATTTTCTGAACACAAAAAATGATTTTTAAGAAATATTTGCGAAAAAGTTTGTCATTATTTATGCATTTACTAACACGTAATGTCCACCGTCCGCAAGTTGAAAGTTAAATTTGGCGTTGACATGAACATAGGATCTTCATACTTGAAGGCGTCTTAAAGACGTCACACCCGAGTCCTTAGACCTTTGAGGCCCATCTCTCGACAGTCACAAACAAACCTCTTGCTGAAGTCCCCCGACTGAGCACACTCCTTGTTCCTTCGCCACCAAACCGTATATGCTAGCCATATTGTCGTGCGGCCCTTCTGAGTGGTGCTGTTTGCCATAAGCTCATGACCAAAGTTAGGGTTTTGTGTAGGGGATCATAGCCCTAGAGTACAAGGATGTAGGGTTGTTGTCCTGGCCAATAAGACTTATTGTTTTGTCACTGTTAACTACACTTAACAGTAACGGTTGTTCTGATTAGTTCCTAATTCTATTTACACAGGAAGTTGTCGTTTACGTGCTAACTGTACTATGACATCCACCGGACGTCTACTAGGACCTCTTGATGTTACACAAGCACTTACGTGTTATGCTACTCGCTACATCTATTAGGTCATGCTACTTGCTACATCTATTAGAATTTAATACAAAGTGAATATAAAGAAAGTTTTTTAGCTACAATTTCCAAGCCTTTTTGACTTTTTAATCATGTAATCTAACATTCAGGTGTCACTGAAAATTGTCCGTAGTGAAAAACAATGGAATTAGGTACATAAAGGCAAAGATTCTGTTATTAGGAAGTGCAGGTGCTTTTAAGGATGCGTGTACAGTAGTTAGGATATAAGATGTGTAGATGCCACTGTTCAACCAAACAGAGAGACTATAATGCTTATGTTTATTGCTTCCTTTATTTCTATACCAGAAAGATTCATGTTTATTTTTATCGCAAGTGATGTGTCCAAGTAGGTGTAATTGATATGCCAAAAATTATTCCTTGTGTCTATTTTTGTCACTATTGGTTGACTTCCTGCAACTGGAGATAAGGATTACAGAGAAACCTACAGGAGCTGTTGCTGTACATTGAAAATGTGATTGTAGTGTCTGTTTATTGATTTACGTACATGTATATGTGTGCAAATATGTGCTCATATGTATATGCACTTATTTGTGTACTGCCTATAAATATTGAAATGAAAATCTCTTATAAACATATATGTATACTTTTGTAAATGTTTATGTTCCAAAGGGAGATACCACAAAAAGAATCCCAATGAATAACTTAAAACACAGTATAGTACATTGGTAGTTAAGTGTGTATAAATTGTTAATTTTTTCTTCTTCAGTTTTGGGACTCTTGAAAGCTAATAGTAGAAACTTCTGTGTTATGCAAAAAAATATCATAGTGTTATTGTTGTGTTCTATATGACGTTGTGTACAGTATTCTGAAGTTTCGTCAGAAGAGCTATGTCCCATCAGATTAAGTTAAAAAAAAAAAACTGTAACATTTAAACACTGTACCACAGTCAGAATATGTATGTACATAAATCTTGACTGTGATGAAGTGGAAATATTGGTATGTAAGTCATACTCTGTGTGTTGTAATATACATACTAATTGTATTTACGAGACATTCAGTTTTTTATTTAAAAAAAGCAAAGAAGTGTATAAAAGTTAGTACAGTTGTTACTTTTGAATCTGTGTATCTCTGATTTTACGAGGCATCACAGTACCAGAGAATGACCTTGTAAATTCTTTTGCAGTACAAAATCTTTTCCGAGAAATTTTAACTATGCAAAACCCATAAAATTACATTATAATGCTGGCAATTTTCATGTTGAGTCAACTTCAGTCATCATAAATCATTCTAATCATAAAAATAACATGTTTTTAAAATAAAACCTTACTGTTTTTTGGCTTGTATAGGATGTGTGTGTGCATGAACCGCAACAAAAATTTCTGATGAAAATTCCGGGAAAACATTTGTTAAGTGTAGGTCACATGAATTTTTATATTTCTTAAAAGTATCTGGTCTTCCTCGTGCTAGTGCTTAGGCCAGCTGGCATGGAAACATCAAACTAATTAGTTTGCCACCAAGTCAACTGGAGCATGCCTAGACTGTCTAAAATGTCAGCTTATTATTTCTTTTATTTTTTTTCCTTGCAGTAGAGTGTCTCTCTGCCACCTAAAAAACAGCAGTATTTATATCCTCCTCTATTATCCTCTCCCAGGTCATCTTACCATTACCTATAAACAACTAAGGTTTTGAAGGGAAACATGAACATTTTGAATGTTGCACTGTGTGGGCCCATTTATTGCAGCAACTGTGTTTCCAGCATGGAGTGACAATGGTGTTTTTGTCAGCTCCGAACCACGACAGGTCTACATCGAAATTATAGTTTTTT
This sequence comes from Medauroidea extradentata, assembly GCA_003012365.1. Taxonomy (NCBI): domain Eukaryota; kingdom Metazoa; phylum Arthropoda; class Insecta; order Phasmatodea; family Phasmatidae; genus Medauroidea; species Medauroidea extradentata. Next base: position 3,566 of record PNEQ01124393.1, on the reverse strand, counting down.
TATTGTCACTGCTTTACGTCCAATTGTAAAAAATGGATCAGCGGGAATCTTGAGTGCTAATTTAGCGCTTGGCTTATTGTAACGATGTGGCATTTGATGTGTGCTTCATGACCACCATTATAGCTCCATCACTTGTGAGCCTCTAATATGCAGGTAGGCGATGTCCTTAAGGTAGCCATCTGGGTAGACATATTTTGCACGTTCGAGGCCTTGAAATGTGGAAGCAGTAAGGACAAGACAGGAAGCACTTCACGCCTCACCCTAACCTCTAGGCGCAAGTCACTGGACTGGCGTTCAGTCTTCTCACAGACAATTCGCCTCTATGAAACGTTCAATGATGACGTTATAATTTTACATTATAATACTAATGTTAAAGGTGTATTGTACATGCGTGTACCCCTTAAAAGATTCTGCAGCAAGATTTTCATGCTTAAAAAGCACCACAAATACACCCATTTTTGCTGGTTTTTTTTTTTTTTTTTTCCTTTAGAAAAATTATATAATGATTACTGGTGAACTTGAGATGGGTATACACACGTGTAATGCTCTTTGAATGCTGTTCCCAAGCAGAGATCGCTTATGTGCTTTCAGTAGTTTTCAAATAATCTGGTAACAGCAAAGCTTTGCATACTACAGGTACTCTGTGCCCTGGGCAGACGGCAACTTAAAGGTGTGGGTTGGAAGGGGAAGGGTGCACTGAATGAAAGAGATTGGAAAAGAGGGAAAGGGGGTGAAGAGTCATGAATGAGAGGTAAGATATCGCTGGAGCAGAAAAACGTGTAGAGCTGACACTGGTAATAGATGCTGAAGAAGGCAGGGGGAGGCACAAAGGTTTTTTTTTTTCATGAGTTATGCAGACAGTCTGCATTCAGGTGCTCTTTCAAAGACAACTGCACAATTTTTAATTGCTTTTTCCAGTTTCTTCTCTCTCTCTCTCTCTCTCTCTCTCTCTCTCTCTATATATATATATATATATATATATACATACACACATACATACATACACACATACATACATACACACACACACACACACACATTTTTTTTCCCATGGCAGGCCAGTTACAACTAATATTTTACTTTTACTTTATGTGGTTCCCATTTGCTTCTCGTACATTACAAATTTCCCTCTTTTTACATTTTCTTGCATGTTTACAACAAATTTTCTAGGTCATTTTAAAAGTGTAAAAAAAGGGTTTCCACTGTGTTTTATTACAGTGGTATCAAAATTAGGTATGTTATGTCTTTCACAATTCCTGGTATTTTCCCAAATTTTTTTAAACAAATGTACTAACGTTTTGATGGTCCCCGTGGATGGCCACGTAAAACTCAGTACTTACAAAAATCAGGATTCTACTTTATAAAGCTTGTAGTAGGTAAAATGAAAATACATGCTACTGTGGATAAGCCATTGTCCACATGCTCAGGCAAAGTTATAGGTACTCTCTTTTGTATACCTTCAGTAAAATTTGACTGTTATCAGTAATATTTTCTAATGAGTCACAATGCAAAAATTTACTTTACAAATGGGGAAATGGATATCTCAGGTTTATTTTCAAACTAAAATTTTGACTGACTTATCATAAAACATGTACAACAATTAAAACGTAGTGCCCTCAGTACTGTCATGTTTTACTGAAGTTGTGCGAATGAAAGTAAATCAGAGAGTTAACCTTGCAGATGCAGACCAAATCTAAGTTTTAAACCTGAGACTTTTAAAAACCTATTCTTGTTATGGAGGTACAGCCAAATGCCAAAGTACAATGAGTGTTGTTTGAGTTTATATGTTCTGTTTTTATGTAAAATATCTTGTTTTTTTTATTTATTTTTGGAATATATTTTGTTCTGTGTTGTGTAATGTACTTCAGTTTTGTTGGGTGTGTTGTTTTGTAAAAATGTATTTACTTAAAATTGTACTATTGTACTTTTATGTAACATAGATTTACCTTAATGTAGAACATAGGTTTATTTGTTGTAAACTTTCTATTAGAAGTTAGGGGTATTCAAGAAAGGTAAAAAATTATAATTTTATATTTGTACGAAATGGTGTGAGCGTGATGTTAAAGAAAACTTTTTATATTTTAAAAAAATTTCTGAAATTTAGAATTTTTTGTTAATTTAAAACATTTTCTTAAATACAAAGCTATTTTGTATTAAGTTTTTATATGCTTCATGCCTTAACCCATGACATATACTTTCACTGTGAATTATTTCGTTTGATTATGTTGATTGGTTTTGATGGGGTGTATGAAGTAAAAACATGAAAATTTGACTTTGAAATTCTATTATAAGGAAACTGGATGAGCTAAATTACTTTTTGTAAGAGGAAAACGTACTTCCGAGTAACGTCTACAAAACTAATGCTATTTAATACAAACATAAAATTATGATTTTTTTCCATCTAGAACACCCTTAAGATAGATGGCAGCTATGAGATTGTGGTTATGTGTCAGCAGTGTTAAAATTGTGTTGATAGTTGGCTGACCAACAAGCGAATTAGAGTAATGCTGCTCACACCATGCAGGGATGAGTTGGCAAGGCAGAAAAATGTTGCATCACGTGGTCAGATGCGCTTAAAGGAAAAAGAGGGTAGGGTGGAGCTAAGAGTGCTAGAACAACAGATGTTTAGCAAAATTTTGCTTCGCACAAGTACATAATTGTAAGCCCTCTTCACACAGTCTCGTGCAGTGCATGTTTCTATTAACAAAATAATTTTTCATGGAATATTTTTAGGGTTTTAGTAGTGTGTTGAAAAGATCTTGTTATAAACATTATCTCACGTTTACCATGCTCACTATTACAGAGTTCTACTGTACCTCATTCTAAACCACACACTTGTTTCCCTAAAATACGCTGTGAAATAATTTGTGGCATAGAATAGAGTTTGTATGATGTAGAAAATACCCATTTGGACTGATGTACAGTATTCACAAAACAGTTTTTTCTGTGTTCACTGTAGAAGTTTGGTCTTTAGTACTGGTAATGGTTGTGCTGTGAAACCTATGTTAGTATACAAAGGTCCCTACACTTTCCCCTTCAATGAAAGCAGTGGCACATTTGTTAGCTCTTTAGTTTGTAATTCTTCAGTGCAGGAGTGCAGGGAATCGTCCTCCAGTAGCAATGTGTTTCATGGTGTGAGTTGTGGTCGTGTGTGATTCACTTCGCATTTTCGTGAGTACATTGTCTTCTGTAGCTGCATAGTCACTATCGCTTATGGCTAGGGACCCTGAAAAATGGTAAATAAAAATGACCAATATCGGTATAAAAAACCTTGGCAAAGCGGTGTAAAATTTAGCAAAAAACATCATACATCGGTATAAAAATCTAGTTGGAACGGTGTAAAAATTCAAGGATATTTAATGAACCAGCTAAAAAACTGTATTACACATAGACATATTGAAATAAAGCACATAATAGTAAAACATGAAACAATATACATTACTTAAAATTAAATTTCCATTATTACAAGAATGATCACACATTTAACCATCAAGGTAGCTTAGGCAGTTACTTTGAACCAAAGTACATTGACAACATCAGTTCTGTGTTTTCAGGTTTCAGATTTG
>PNEQ01124392.1:0-13790 GCA_003012365.1 Medauroidea extradentata | reverse complement strand
TGACTGAAGTGCAGCGGTCAGATAATTGCCGGGACTGCTACGTGGGTACAGATAAGATAGCAACAACTCTCACCGATAATAACAACATCTGCGTCATGGCACTAGATAAGATAAACTATCGACTCGCTCAACCGCGAATTTCGATTATCCGACTGTCTCTTCCCCTGCATTATCGCGGATAATCGAGGTTCTACTGTACCTTGCAAGCCTCGTAGATATTCACATGAAATCAAGAACAAGGATGAAGAGAAAGTCAAATTCCAGAAGAAAAATTACATACAAACAAACATACAAACATCCACATCCCGTGTTGGTGTATGTAAGAAATATTTTCTCGCTGTGTTTGGGGAATCAAAAGGGTTCTTAATTGAAATAGAGAAAAAGAAGAATGCATCTACCAGTGGAAAAATACGTGGCGATCAATGAGGCAGACATCCACCAGCAATTAAACGTTCGAAAGGAGATATCTCCCTTGTGAGCATATCTTAAGTTTTCCAGCATATGAGAGCCATTATTCTCGTAAACGTACTTCTAAGCTTTACCTTAGGAGTGATCTTAATTAGGAGAAGATGTATGAACTGTACAAACAGAAACTGGATTCTGAAACATCGCAACCCGTAAGTAAATCAGTATACAGACATATTTTTAGAGCATAACCTGAGATTCAAAAAGCCACATGTTGATACCTGCAAAACAAGTGACAGTTTGAATGTGAAATTAAAAGCAACACAAAATAAAGCAGAAATATCAAAGATGGAAAAAAAAATTGCAGAACACCAATAAATGGCAGATTTTCATTACGAATGCAAACGTCGTGACAAGGAAATGGCTGCAAATTCAGAAGGAAAGGTTGTAGTAGCTGTGTGTGATTTGCAGCCATGTTTACCAACTCCAGACTTAAAATGTAGTGTTTCTTTTTACAAACGGGCTCAAATGAAATGGCTTCTTGTTTGATGAAATTTTTAATGGACCTTCCAGATTCTGTTGAATGTGTGACTATCTATTCGGATACGTGTTCAGGTCAAAACAGATACATGACGTTACCTTTGATGTATAATACAGTTCTTCAGAGAAAGGAAACCTTGAAAGAGATAAATCACAAGTACTTAGTTCCAGGACACACACATCTGGAGTGTGATTCGGTTCACGCTCTCGTTGAAAGAGCTAAGAAGCATCATAATGGCACTGCAGCAGTTCCACAAGATTGGATGATGGTTGTACGAATGTCAGGCAAGCATTTCATGGTAATTCCAATGATTCAAAAATATTTCTTTTCTTTTTCAAGCCTTTTGAAGGATGTTTTTGTGAAGAGAACAGTGGACACAGAAAATATTTCGTTTCTTTGGCACAGTATTTTTTGGTTGTGTATCACTAAAGAATATGGAGTATTCCAGTTCAAATATTCCCTGAACATTGAGGAAACTTTCAGATCATGCTGTCTCAGGAGAAGAGGGCGACAGTCTGTGGTGGATGTTCCCATTGCATATGATACTTCAGTGAAGATTCCAAAGAAGAAATGTGATTATCTACTTTCATTGTTGGAGTTTATTGACCCTGTGTATCATGACTTTTACAGAGGACCTGATTGTTCTGTGGATGTTAGAGATGAAGTGAATGGTGGTGGTGATGAGGACTGGCTTAGAAGTTTGGTGATCTACATTTATTGTTGGAGTTTATGGACCCTATGTATCATGGCTTAGAAGTGTAGTGGTGTACTTTCATTGTTGCAGGGCAGCGAGAGGATAAGAACTGGAGTAAGGTGATAGAAATCCTAGAAGATCAGGATAAGGATTTGGCTGATCCAATCGTAGTTAAAGTTCTCGACTGGTACTGTCTTAGCAAAGGAATCCTGTATAGGAAGGTAAATTTAGAGTCTGGTAGTTGGCGAGTGTGTGTGCCTAGGGAACACGCGAGAGACTTAATTTCACATGTGCATAAATCCACAGGACATTTTGGGGAGAAGAAGACGTTTTGGTTGCTGCATCAAAGTTATCATTGGAGTAACATGGCTAGAATGGTTAGGCAGGTGGTTAGCTGTTGTGAGGTATGCCAGAAGGCAAAGTTTCCTAGTAGGTGCTGGGAGGGGCCCTGGCACGCTTTTATTCCTGAGACACCTAGGGAGCTCCTAAGTGTGGATCTGTATGGTCCATTGCCTAGTTCCAGGGGCGGAGTTAAGTATATTTTTGTCGTTCTGGACGTTTTCACTAAGTTTGTCATCTGTTACCCCATCAAGAAGGCTACTGCAGTCGTGTGTGTCAATAAGTTGCTAGAGGAGTATTTTCCGCAGTATGGTAGGCCTGAGAGGATCCTCAGTGATCAAGGGACACAATTTACAGCTGATATGTGGAGATGGGAGTTGTTGTGGTTAGGCATTGATGTTATCTATACTTCCATTAGGCACCCACAGAGCAATCCAGTGGAGAGGTGAATGCGTGAGATTGGTCGTCTTCTTCGCAGTTATTGCCATAAGAGACACAGTGATTGGGCGGATGAAGTTCCCCTTCTTAACAATTTCCTCAATCTTCATATTCATAGTGGCATAGGTTTTTCTCCATCCGAGTTAGTCCTGAAAGTGTTGTGCGTGATGCTCTTGCAGCAAGTTTGGAATTTCCGCCGGAAGAGTTGTTGACACAGGAGGAGAAGTTAGCCGCAGTGAGGTCCAAGATGGAAGTGGAGGCTGGACGAAGGGGCAAGCGCCAGGGTGTTGTGCATAATCATTTCCATGTGGGCGACAAGGTTCTTCTAAGAGTTACAGATCGCAGTCAATTTCAAAACAGGGAAACTAAGAAACTTTTTCTTCTTTTCAATGGTCCATTTGTAATTCTTAAAGAGGCTGGTCCAAACTCTTGGCAGCTAGGCTACATATCGCAGGAAGGAGGTGTGAAGGGCATTTATAATTCCTATCTTCTGAGACCATGTAAAGCATTGTAATTGTCATGTTTGTGATGCGACATTTTTTCTGAGGTGGTCGTGTGTCAGTGAGGTGCCTGCTGTCGTTTCCCCTTGTATTTTGAGTGGTATTTGCTAGTAAGGTTTTTTTTATACTTGTTCAGGGTAATATGTAGGTGGATGTTTGTGCGCATCGAGTGCACTTAAGGTAGGGTCATATCATTGCAACTGATCATTGATGACTGACATTGGTGTTTTAATGAGTACTGTTTGAGGTGTTTTTGTACTTGGGTAATGTTTCACTGTAATTTGTAAGTTTTGAATGTTTTTGAGTCACTGTTTGATGACTAGTTTTATTCAGTTATGCCCCAGTTAGCCGTCGTTTGCACGTGCCATGAGCTGCGAGGTTGAGTTGTAATGTAAGTGACGTAATGTTTACTAATGTTAAAAGTTATTTAAGTATGTTTTTATGTAAATTTTGTGCTACGACAATCACTCCACGCTCAAATCATAGCCTTAGTAATTTGGATTGGCAACGTGGAGAGTACCAGGGAGCTGTTAGTTTGTTATTGTTATCTTTCCAGTTGTTTGAGTGCCGGTAGTTGGTTGACGGCAAGTTACATGTAGATTTTGATAGGGTTCGTTTCCTGGTATTTATCCTAGATGGACCGGCCCATACAGGACGAGGTGTAGCGCTCCACAAGTGGTCTGGCACTGGTCGGTGTGTTATTGAGTTTTGAGCCAGTTTTGAGGCTGAGTAAAATTTGTTAAGCTTTGTTTTAAGCAAATTTTCCTGGGGGGTTGTAGAGTAACTGTGCATCGTTTGTTTGCCAAAGTCCCATCATTTGATTTTGAATAAATTTAATTTGTTAATTAATTGTAATAATCTTTGCTAACATCAAGATCTGTGGATGAACTTTAGTCCTACGAGGCTACTGAATGCCATCCTGAAGAAGGAAGCCATACTTTAATGTAAAATTTTTGTAACTAATTAATTGTATTTATTGCGGTGGGCTACCTAGGGCTAGTGTTAGCTAAAACTCAATAATTGATAATTTGAATTATTTCAATCAAGTCAATTTTGTCCAGCTTTAAATTTCAGGAACTTTATCTAAGTAACTATATGAGCCAAACGGCATGTTTAATATTCTCACTTTTCATGTCAATTTGGGCTTGTGGATTGCAACAGGCACGCGACAGGCTGGCGCCTGTACGTCAAGAGGTTTCCGGCCATGGCCGCAAATGTATTACTCCGCCAACGGCGCCTCTTATTGTTTCTTCAATTTTTGACTAACCTGTAAAAATTAACGTAAAGTAAGAATTTATGTATCAAGTATTAAGTGCCAGGAGTCATAGGATTTAAATTGAGGGTTCTACGTAACCCGTGTCATTAGTTATAATTAAAAAGAGTTCCGGAAGGACGTGTGCGCTGGGTTGGAGGCTATGGCACCCTTAGTCCGCTGCGCGTGCCCTGGACTCCCTCCAGTCTTTCTTGACCTGCTGCACGATGAAGAAGTGTTGGGACCGCGGTCGTAAGTCCGCTGACCCACCCACGTGGTTGAGTAGTACACGCGGTGGATAGCTAGCTTCTTTGAGATGCCATAGTTAAATTTTCAATCTGTTTTACCTTTATAGACGTTAGCCGCTAATTAATTGCGGTAGATTCAGTTTTAAATGGCTTAATATTTTTCTTTGTGCAAATTCAAAAGGCGTTTGGGCGTGATGTGTGCGGGCCTGATGGGACTCTTTCAGTAACAAGTAACTCTAAAAATAGTCTAGCTGCAGCAACCCATTTATAGGAGTAGCCCACTGGTGGAGCATTTTTGTTTAGTGATTCTGTAATGTCTGAATAATTTCTGCACTATAAAACACCATCCTCCTAAAATTTAACTCTTTTATTTAACGACGTGCTTGCACACCTTCGAACCTACTCGTGAACCCTGAGAAGAGAGATTTCACTCTACCGCACGTGATGCTGTGGTGAGATGTACAGAGACTGTGTAACTTTTGAGGTAAAGTGGGGGCGAGTACCACCACAGTACACATAATTCAATTTGATGTGAGTTGCAGTAATCATTTTTTTGGGATTTCCTGGCAGTGCAGTTGTGTATATTTTAAAACTTAACCGGCAAATGATAATGGATGTAATTAAGGAGTTCAGTTGAAATGTAAAATTCTTTGTTTCGTTTTATTCTGATATTTTTTGGCACATGTTCATATTGTAAGTTGTAAAGTGTCAAGTTTGCTGCTGTTCTATTGATTGTTGCTGTGCTAATTATGACGATATTCCTATTTTTGGCTGTTTTAATGGTGTTTCTGTGTTATGTGTTTAGCTGCTGATTTGTTTGCTGCTGCAATGTAATGTGATGCTCTTGAGTTTTTCTAAATGTATATTGTCTATTATGCTTGGTGTAACCTGCAGGGCTGTACTCTGTACTTGACACACAGAGGATTGTGGGGACAACCTCTGCATGTAAGGTGGGGGGTTGTGAGGCGGTCCACCCACCACTTAGGCCTTTATGATTTCCTGTTTATTTTTATTTAATTTATTTCCTTATGTTTAATTTATTGAATTTGTTATTATCTAGTTAATTATTTTCAGGTATTGTTGACAGGAGTTTGGTAAGGTGTTGTTGACAGGAGTTTGGTAAGGTATTGTTTGGCATTTTATCTGTATCAGTATTGAAACTGTTCTATTTTATATTTAATTAGGTTTATTTAGGTTGAGGCAACTTTGTATTTTAATTTTAGTTTAATGTCATCTTTTGCAGCAGTTTATAATTTGCTTTACTATTATTTTACTTTAACTCCCGGCTGGGTCTATAGTTGGCTAGTTTAGTTTGACGGCACAGGTGTGCCTACCCAGTTCCTAGAATGGCTAAATTTAGATTTTTAACAGTTTTTCTACTACACTTACTTTTCACGGGACCAGGTAATTGGCATTTGCAGTGTGTGAAGGTATGTTTTGCTCAACCCCTTGTTGTCTGACTGCAGTTCACCAAGTTACCGAGAGTGTTGTGCATCTTTGGCGCTGCTATCAAGGCGGTCGGGCTCAAACTCCACCCACTTTTTTTTCCTTTGTTAACATTACAACGTAAATAAAGATCGCTGGAGCCATGCCTTAGGATTGTGAGAGAAGAAAGTATTTAATAAATTGATAAAAAATATGTTTTGATAAATAGTTTATCTTAGTGGGAGGGAAGTGGACGGAGTTTGAGCCCAACCGCCCTGATTGCAGTGCCAAAGACGTACACTACAGCCAAACAACAAGGGGGTCAAGTTTCCAGGCGAGAGTCCAGACCTGTTCTTCTACGGCCATGATGCCAGCTAAACTGTTGTCTCTAACAGAACGTACGGACATATTGTTGTAGGAACAATCCAGATAGTAATGCCAAACAAACTGGAATTTTGTCACTATGTTAACAAAATGTAGAGTTTCCATAACAGTACTATTTTCTCAGTGCATTGCAAAAATAAAACATTTGAAAAAGAGTTGGAATTTTTTAAAATACAATAATTTCCCCAGAAGGACAAATTGTCCAGAAAAATTTCTGTCACTGACTAGCTTGAACACTGTTTTTAAATCAGAGAGTTTTGAACACAATTTGTGGGCGTAAGTATATGAAGACCCTTCCAGACATTCCAACAAGTCAACAGTTTTTTTCAGTACTCTACAATGAATTTTGCCTCACATTGCAAAACCCTAACCTCATCATTGCTAAAATTTTTGAAGTAGGCCTAACTCTGTAGCATCACCACCATCTAAATCTTGCAGTCTAAAAATTCCAACAAATTGAAATTAGTATTCATCAAGGTACGAAACTTCGAAGTAAACCACGAATTCCAACGGGTGAGAACCGGTGATGGGAACAGCTACAGAAGATTTTTTTAGGAACTCCAAATAGTAATGTTAGTCAGACTTCACTTGTATTTTTCAAATCAACCATGTACGTGAAAAATTTAAGACATTCTTCTGTAACGGTTTCTCATTTATCATAAATGTGTAGGGTTTTCTAGCTGTATCTATGAAATAAATTTTTTTAAAATAAAATATGAACATAAAACATTTCATTGTAGGTTCAGGAGATCTGCCTAATACACACACACTACGGACATCTTACCTGCATTCTTTGAGGACAGAAGAGGAAGCGAAAGTAAAACAGGCAGTTAACGACCAACAAGTAGTAGGTAGTCTGCGATGAGTCTACTAATAAAAAAGGAGTGTGTGTATTTGTTGTTTTGTTTAAAGTTCTCTTGGCTAGAATGGACTGCAAAATTGCTGGTTGCTTGAGTGAAAGTGCTCAATAATGCCAACTTGACAGAATGTTCGCGAGCAGTAGTGGATATATTAATGAAATATGATGTAAAGTACGAAAACATTTGCATATTTGTATCAGATTCTGTAAAGTATACGAACAAGTGTGCAGAATTATTGAAAATGTTAGTGTGTGACATGATGTACATTCAGTGCTGGGCGCACAAGTTAAATTTTGTGGGAAATGTCTGGTCTACAGAACTAACCACATGTTAAATTAATGTATAATGAAAGAAAAGATGGCATTCCTCAGCAACAAAAAGAGGAAGCATCACTACTTAGAGTTCCTAAAAAAAATCTTCTCTTGAACCAAAGCTGTTCCCATCACCAGTTCTCACTCGTTGGAATTTGTGGTTAACTTCAGTTTCCTACCTTGATGAATACTTAGTTCCACTTGTTGAATTTTTTAGACAGCAAGATTTAGATGGTGGTGATGCTACAAAGTAATTCAAAAAGTTGAGTAATGATGAGGTTCTAGTTTTGCAATGTGAGTCAAAATTCATTATAGAGTACTGCAAAAAAAGGTTGATTTGTTGGAATGTTTGGAAGGGTCCTCATATCCTTATGCCCATAATTGTGTTCAAAACTCTCTGATTAAAAAAAAAAAAAAGGTTCAAGCTAGTCAGTGACAGGAATATTTCTGGACTGACCGCAAAACTTTTGAGTTCTGCTGCATGTTTAAAAGCTGTAACAGGAGCAAAACTTGCTATGACAGGCCAGAAATCTTACCTGAAACTGTCATCTTTGATGGGAGGGGATCCTGGAAAATCACTCTTGGAAAACATGGGCTACGTGTTCAATCCACAAGAAATTATTTCAACAGGTCCAGAAATTGATGCTGTTAACCTACAAAGCATTTTTGGAGGGACATGGAGCACCAAAACATGCAGTTCTGCAGTCAAGACATGAGGGAAGTTGATACAATACGAGTTTTGCTTTCGTTGAAGAATGATTTTCCAGAATCTCAGACAGTGCAGTCAAGTGTCTCTGGCTTCCAGTGTCCAACGTTGACAGTGAATGAGCCTTCTCGATGTACACCAATATTATAAGTGACAAACGCACATCTTTGGCGGCGGAGAACACAGAAATAATGCTAGTAATGTGTCTTAGGGAAAATTAATTTACAGTGAGTAAATATAAATGAATTTATTGAGATAGGTCTGGTGGTCAAAATTTACTTGTGCTTCTAATCTTCAACAAAATATCCATTAGAGATAAATTTTTGACATGATTCATTAATGTATGTTGCCGTGAGAATTCTAATCTTTAGCAATGTAAGCTCACTGGGACAAATTTCTGTGTAAGTTGTCATTGTTGAACTAAATTGTTTAATTTTGATAAATTTTGACCTAATAAGATAATACAGTTTTCATAAACTAGATACAATCAGAATGTATGAAACTGATAAATGTTTTTTTTTTAACAAAGCACATTTTTTTTACAGAAATTTTTCACCAAAGTCAATTGTTTTATTCACCCAAATTACTCATTTTAATATACCCTTTTCCCTTGACCCTACCTATTATTATCAGGATATAATTTCTTTAGCAGTAGGGCTAAGCCTATTTTTAACCTATTTTTGCAATTTTTTTCAAGAAAATTGGTTTTATGCCTGACACATACCTTTGTTCACCTTATGCGACGCCCGAAATTTACAATGTTTTTTGCATGTGTCTTTTCTTTTCCAATCAATATTGCAAACCTTGTAGATCATTTTACGTTTTTCTTTACTGAATACGTAAATGCCTTCTTTCTCATATTCTTTAACTCTTTCAAAAACATTTAAAACTTTCAGCATTTTGTATGTTTCATTCACACTGCCACACCAATGAAAAACTCACTTCTAGACAAAGGTACACGTGTTCGAGTCCAGGAAACTAAATTTTAAACGGGACATGATCATAGAATGCCAAAGAGATACACATTACATCTGTTTGGAAATGCCAAAGAACTCTGGTGGACAGAGATACGAAATACGCACAAAAATAAACATTGTATTTATTGCATTTCGGTACCACTACTTCAATGTTCACTATTTCATTATAACTTTCAACGCCATCTACATATTTAGTGAAATATTGTGGATTCCGTGCATCACAGCAAATTTCATTAAATTTAGAAACAGTATATTAACCTCTAAACCCTACCAAGTAGGGTTATTTGTATTTCTCATGCATTTGGAAGCGATTTTTTTTTTAAATTTTGCGGTTTCGTCATTAACGAAATTTGACTACCCCTAACAACAGGTACACATAATTTATTTAAAACTCTAAACAAATGATTGATTGGGTAATTTTCTTGTAGTAACTATAATTTAAAATGTATAAATAGTCCGTTCTGTGTATAAATGAATTACATTTTCCCCCAAATTATTATGTGGACGGCTGACGGGAACAGGACATGAGAATACAGTGAACCCTCGATAACTCGGACTAAAAGGGGAAAGAAGCTGTCCGAGTTACGATTTGTCCGTGTTATAGAGGAGTGTCCGGGGAGGTGGGGTAATCAGTCATTAATCATAAGAAACGCGAAGAAATTAGTACGCTATTATTTCTACAAGCAAAAGAGGCTGCAATAAATACTGTTTTGTACGTAACTATCGTATCAAGTTACGGGAGGGCCGCCATGCAGTGGGAAAATTAACATAATGTGGAGGACTATAAAAGAATGTCAAACAATGTGGGCAGTCAGATCTTTATTTATTTTGACTGATCCTTTTTTTTTATCTCTGTGCTAGAAGCTGGCACCAGGTACCCTTCTATCACATAAAAGTTTTCGTCTGGCTGGCGACAGCCAATGTGCCTGCATGTGTGAGAGAGATAAGAAATGCTCGTTGGAGATAAGCTAGGGAGGTTGCGAGCAGAAGTAGTCAAGGTCAACCGGTACAGTCTCATGCAATACAAACGCCGCACGTGACCACACGCATCTCACACAAGATGTTTATATTGAAAAATACCTTACGTCCGTCGTATGTCACAGCGTAGGGGCAGCAGCCAGCTGCTAGCCTGATAGTTACTCTACCCTCCTACAAAGTTACAAAGGTACAAAAATAATTTTCCTCGTATACATGAATAAAAACTGTACTGTAATTAACAATCCTTCTGGGTCACAGTACATTATGTGAACACATTTTAACACTACTAATTTTAAAATTTAATTTTATGTATGTAAATTGCATCATAGAACACATAATTTACAGCTTTATTCTTAAACAACTTGTCATATTATAAAGCAATAAAATTTTAATCATGTTCGACAGAGTTACCGCATTTACTCGCGTATTCGCAGCATATTTTTGACCACATTTTAGGCCCAAAAAATGGGGTGCGGCCATTATAAGGGGTTTTCAAAAAAATTACCTTCTAAATTTTTTTTGGTGTAGAATATAACAAATGTACATTTTTTCCTATATTTACTCGTTCATAACGTGACCATTTCTTCTAAAATAAAGAAAAAGATTTTGTCGGTGTATAGTAAGCATGGAAAAATTAAGACTACAAAATCTTGTTAATCCATTCATGTGCGTTACTCAATGAAAATTGTTTAAAATTATCCCGCATAAGACGTTTACATTTCACGGTCCATTACATGTACGCTATTATTTCCCGTGAAGTAGTTTAAAATAAAATCCGATTCACGCTTAAAACGTTAAAACTCTCCAGACGCTGTTACGTTATCAACAGAGCTACATCAACCAGCAAGCGTGACTCATCGTGTCCGGCTTGAGCATGGATGTTGTGTTGTTCTTTCACCACCCACATCGGCTCTTGAAAACATTGTTCTTAAAGGGGCGTAAAACTTTCTCACCAATTTTTCTACATCGCAATGCAAAACATTGATTTTTAATTTTTCTTGTTAATGTCCGGGACAATTTGTTTTGCAACCCTGAATTCATTGTATATACCAGAACAAAATAATTTTCCGTTTATATGTCATTGTAACCCGTAGTTACCGTCATTTCACAAGCACCACATTGAAATGTTTGTTTACGACACACGTGCGTGCCTGGCTCGCAATCGCAGGACGAAGAGGGAGGAAAGATAAAGAAGTGAGAGGTCGGCCTGCTGCGTTGCATCTTTACTCGCGCATCGTGCACCTCGCTAGCAACATTTTACCACACGGAACTTGCCAGATATTTACTGTGGGGTTATTAAAGGCTAAGTAGCGATGGACGACTACGTTATAAAGTTTAATACTGTTCTAAAATATAATGTGATGATTTTAAATCCAGCACAAATTATTTTTTATGTCTTTTAACCAAGAAATAATTAATTAAAATTTATTACATTTTTTTTAAAAATTCTGTCCGAGTTATCTGAAGTCCGGGACATCGATGTCCGAGTTATCGAGGGTTCACTATAGTTTATAAGACGTACGGTATGTACAAAATTCTCGAAAATTTCGAGAGGTTGAAAGTGTGTATTTCGAGATCGAGATCGTTACTATTTCTCAATTCGATCTCGAATGTTCGAGTCTCTCACATGCCTAATAAATACTAAATCATATTTCTTCCATAGCATATCAGTAGCAACACACCGCGATCATAACCTACCAGCGGTAATTTTATCGTTACTGACAATTTCGCATGACTACGTTGTTATATGAATTCTCCCACAAAATGCCGCTCAAGTTAGTATCATTTATGTAGCAAACTAAAAAACGAGTAATCATTTATTTCTTTAAGAATACTTTGCCGTTAAATACATGTTATTGTCGCAACCATGACAAAACTAAGATTAATTCTTCTACAGGTTAGAAAGAGTGTTTTCTTATGGGAGAGTTAGGCACAAGGAAAATTTTGGTTTGGGGTAACTTCTGTTGATGAAGGCGCCGGTTATCTGGTCACATGTGTGTTTAGGTCATTCTCGGTGGAGCATTAGCGTTTTGCCCTTGTGGCAAGGCTGTAAGGTAGTGATTTTATTGTTTTGTAAGGGTGGTAGCTTTCGAAGTGCAGATACTGTTGGTTGTTGGTAGATTTAGTGTAGACAGAGGTGTTGATGGTAACGTTGTCAAGTGTTAGTTCGACATCTAGGAATATGGGATGTGTTTTGGAGTACAACTATGAAAACTTGAGTAGACTGGTTGAGTTGAGGCTATTCAGGAAGTCAATAAGGCAGTTCACCTGTCCAACAGAAGGCCCTTTTCAACTCCCATGCCACTCTCACTTCCCAAGTGCAAAATATGTGAGGTTTACTTACCGGTCCCATAGCAAAGCCTTCACTCAACAATACACAATCACACTCATCCACATGGTTGGCCTCACCAACAGCATTCAAAGTTTCAACAATTTCAGGAACACCTGAATTCTCAACATCAACGATATCAACCAGAAATTTACCCACCTCAATGTTCAGCACCTCTATCTCCGCCTCTACCCTTAGACCTTGACGCCCCACCGCTATTGCTATTTGCTTAGACACTCGCCTCCCGAGCTTGTCCCTTTTGAGGTTAGGCCTCACTAGTGCACCTCAGGTCTCACTTGTATTAATGTAATTTTCCGATGCCATATTTTGTAGACGTAAGAGGGTTTGCCATGTTATTGTACTTACCTGATGTCATAATAATGTCCCGAGACGGGAAAAATTAAAGTTATAAATATGTGCCAAATGTTTTGTAAATAATAACCACAGTTGCCAATGCTAAGACTGAAATACGGCAAAAAGACGTAAAATAATAATTGACAGGTTTTTACGTTCATAAAAGGGTTCTGTAAATAATTGAAGTGTGTATTGTATTTTAAAAGTGTAAAGGTAATGTTATTTTTATTTTCACGGCATCGTAATTGTAATTTTGAGACCTGCAGGGAAGTTAAGCGCCATATTTCCCGATCACGTGTTTTGTTTTTGAGAAACGCGTGGATGTTGGGATGGCAACCCTGCAGCAGCAGACAGCCCCTCCACTGCCTCCGCCATCTTACCACCCACTTAACGGGACTTTTCCCACCCAGACCCCCTAAGACCGGGTATATAAGGGGCTCGCTGGCCCCAGTTTCTTCAGAGTACGCTGGCAGCTCTCTGGGCTCCTGACTCTCGGCACACTACACTCTCTACACCTACCCACCTTAGGGGCTGGCTTCTTGCAAAGGGAGCCCCCCGAATCCCTGGATCCGGCTTCTTGCGAAGGAAGCCCTCCACTCTACCGAGGTGACTTCTTGCCTAAGGGAGTCCCTCAACCAACCTCGAGGCGATTTCTTGCAAAGGGAAACCCTCACCCCCCCACCGAGGTGACTTCTTGCCTAAGGGAGTCCCTCACCTATCCTAGAGGCGCTTTCTTGCAAAGGGAAACCCTCCACCCCCCTACCGAGGTGACTTCTTGTCTAAGGGAGTCCCTCACCTCTCTTACCTATACACTACTAGGGCTGTGCCGAGGGAACGGACAAAAGGGACTTTGTCACGCATTTCTCCCGCGTCGCGGTATAAAAGGGAACACACCCTGCATTACACTCTAGGCACCACGCGGTGTGCTACCACCGGAAGTATCGTGATATCTATGATTTTTGTGGAAGTACCACGTGTATCGGGGCGCGTAATTATAAAGTATCCGTGAATTATCAACCAGCATCTGAGTATATGGACCAGTGTATGTT
>PNEQ01124391.1:0-13791 GCA_003012365.1 Medauroidea extradentata | reverse complement strand
CATACATCACCCATTAGTACCCATAATTATACTTTCATACATCACCCATTAGTACCCATAATTATACTTTCATACATCACCCATTAGTACCCATAATTATACTTTCATACATTACCCATTAGTACCCATAATTATACTTCCATACATCACCCATTAGTACCCATAATTATACTTTCATACATCACCCATTAGTACCCATAATTATACCTTCATACAGTGGATTCATATTATCGGACTAAATAAATTAAAAAACATATACTAGGTAATAAACACTACCAATCACACGTGATTTGCTGCTGAAGACTTCGATGTTAAGCACTGATCAAAAAAATATCTACATGTGATTTACTGAATATGTAGCACCATTTTAAAGCTTCAGCCACTGTTTAAATCATTATTATGTACGTAATATCAAATAAATACTAAACACAAGCCTACACGAAGCTCAGTAACATAAAACTAACTTTCTATGATAATTTTATGTTGTTAAAAGACTTTTATCTTCTTGTGGAACAATTTGCTAGGATAAGCGGTGAAAACATGACTAAAGGCCTATAAAAATTGTCTTTAGTCTTTCAAAGCTTGCACACAGTCGACAAAATTTTCCTCCACTGTTAGATAACAACGTGCTATTTTGGTTCTGACAGGACGTTTTAAAACCCTCGAATTACCTAAGGTCTCAGAAAGAGAGTATTTAGAAAGACGTACAGAACGAGACAGAGTGCCATGTACGTAAACTGTGTAGTGTTCCTGTGGCTGGACGACGTTATATTTATCTCAGTCTCTAGTAGAAGATATGGCAGCTTGCCAACAAGGGTCGTTTTAATAGTTCTTTCAGGTTTTTCCACAGCAATGTAACTTCCATATGCGCCTATATGTAGGACAGACGAGCGAATCAAGGAAAGCTATTGCCTCAGGAGAGGTCAAAGATATTAAAGTTACCTTGATGATAGTGTTAACACAGCGAAGGTCGCATCTTTCTACTACAGACAGCAGTGTTGGGACACTCGATTATTGCTAAAAGGATTTTTGCCCAACTTTGTATTAAGGGTGTTCACATTACAAACATTCATATTGTTATATTTGTACGACATCGTGTTCGTTTTATAGACATTACTTATGGCTAAATGTTCCACTTGTAAAAATGTTTTAGCTCTCATAGTTTTCCCATAGCGGCACGTCAAAGTAAATAGTTGCAAGTTACGGGAACATAGTAATAATAAAAACCAAGTGTCTTGCTCGTAAGAAATAATTTACTATGAAACTATATATTATGGGCCATATGCCAAAGGATTTAAAACGCACACCGTAATTCCTATGTAATTTTAAGATAAATCTGAAAACGACGAAAATTTAAGTCATTTATGGCAATTTTTAAAAAATACAAAAGGACTTCATAGTGTGTTTTCAAATATGTTAGCATATTGCCTATAATATTTAATTTCAGTGAAAATTATTTCATTCGGGTAAGCCACGTTGTTTTTCTTATTACTATGTTCCCGTAACTTGCCAATTCTGACTTCGACGTACTGTTATGGGGGGGGGGGGGGATGAGAGTTAAAAATGTTTCCAAGTGTAAAATGTAGTCACAAGTAACGTCTATAAAACGAACACTATGTCGTACGAATATAAACTTATGTATTTTTGCCACATGAACTGCCTTAAGCAGGTGGCTTGACTCATGTAGCCCAGTTTGCAGGGCCGGGATGATAGATCTAAAGGTCTTCCGTGGTCTTGATTTACATAACACGTGTTTATTTCTGGTGAGAATAGCTATTTGTCTTGCAGTGTGAGAACTCGGTAGTCCGTATGACGCAAACCAGAGCTACGTAGTGCATCTTAGACTAGCGGCAGTCAGTCCTGCCCCTGAACAGTGCGGCAGCCAGCTCACCACCAAGCCACCAGCTCTTGTCTTGCACTACATCGACTGCTACACTATTATCTTTGCTACCAAGAAATACGTTGCGCACATCTCAGATGTTAATAATAGCCTCCTAACACTGTATCGTGTCACGACTTACGTGGCTGTATGGCCATTATTTAGGCCTACCACGATTTAAAACTTGCAGAATATTATTTAAATGTAAGTAGAAGCGTACCGAAATTCTTATCGACCTCAACAATATGAACACACGAATTAAAAAGTAGATCGTCGCACACCCACGTAGTAAATGGTACACTGTGTTCCGTATAATTTTGGGAATATATGACTGCTACTTAGGGAAATAATTGTTCATATTTTGTAGTATGTGTTACAATGCAAGACATTTTAGTTCTAAAATATAACATGAATGCCCAGTTCACCATCTGTACTGTAAATTTTGTCATGCATTTTGCCACATTTCACAAAATATTAACAGTTATTGCCCACAAGTATCTGCCACATATTACCCGAGTTATTCAACACAGTATATAACCTAGCAAAAGTCAACTTTTAACGCGATAACTCTCACTCTGTCTAACAAGCAGAGGTAGGCGAGTTCCTCAGATTTGTTCAAGGTCAGGTTGAATGCCAACTACGTACTCTTCAGTGTCACTTCGCAGCTGTTCAGATACGTCTTTAACGACTGTAAGCATACACGCACTAACAGCTTACTGTTGGAAGGCAATTAAGAATATATTCTGGAGTGTACAGGACTGCAATATATAACGCGTCGCAGCCACGTAAAATTATGGCATATCTACAAACAAACAAACCAATGAGGCGAAGAGATAGGACGACTCTGAGAGGGCGATGAAGGGCGTCACATCAGAGTTGCAATACGAAAACAGAGGTCAAAATACAAAACGAAGAAGTATTTATTGGACACATTCCACTGCATAAAACCAGAGGATACATACACACAGACGAATAAACATCCAACAGGATTTCGTAGGCAACTGGCAAACAAAAGAAAAGATATGCAATTCCGTAAGTAATTGTGCCAGTTAGTTACAAACAACAAAAGAAGAAATTAAACTAACACAACGAGCACACAGACACAGAAATACAACCAAGAAAGGTTGTGGTCAGTTTGGAAACACGAAAACTCAGATAATTCCTCCATGACGGAAAAGAACGAAACAACAGACAAAAACAATTCCAACGTCATAAAAACATTGCTGTATGTGGTCAACACAACAGACAACAGATACCTTGAGGAAAGCGAACAAACACAATAACAGAGGAGAGTAAAACAACAAAATGATAGACAAACATAGTGGTCTTCTTGCAAGAAAACAAACTGCGACACGTCACACGACCAGTCCAATGACACTGCAGACTGAGTAGTTATGTAACTTGCCCCAACTGCAAGGATACGTTTACAAATAACAGAAGTCAAAGTTGTTTACCAGGGTTACTTAGGGGCAGCTTGGGTATGCCATTATAATACTCTAAATGTTTATTAAAAACGTTACAAAACTAATATGGATGGATTAATTGCATGGTTTTAAGTGCTTACATAGAGTTCCTTTTTTGTCAATTAAATTGCCTTAAAATATAAACATTTTGAGTATCGCAAAGTAACCCTACTTTACGATATGCATAGTCATTCGGTTTGGGCATCACACTAAGCATAGATAGAATTAGGGATGTCGGTTTAAAATTTTCGCTACCATTATTATTAATCTTAATATGAAATTTTAAACAAAAAAGGCTACTGGTATATTTGAGCAAGTTTGACAACTCGAAGATAGTAGAATAACCGCTGATCATATATATATATGCAGTAACTCCATACACTGTAGTAGCATTATGTGTATTGAACAGAAGAAAATAAACGTAGTACTGTACAACCCCACTCACGCGCGCTGGTCACACATAGCTTACTGTATGCGGCGCTGCATGTTGCATCGTGACGTCTTGATTCCAGCCCGACCACACAAGGCTGCCAACTGTACCGGAGGAAAGTTTTACGACCGACAATAAAAGCCGCTGAGGAAGTGCCGACAAGAAACGTGGTGGACGCCATGAACACGCCCAGCAAACAGGACAAGTCCTCGTGCCATGCATTATTACACGCAGGAGGCTGTGAATAAGGGAAGCGATACGGGAGACACTGGCGCGCGCGTCAGCAGTCACACGGATTTCAGTGTGGCGCAACACACACACTCGCAGTGTTTTCATTGTAAGATCTTTTTTTTTTCACTCTCCGATGGGCTGTGAACAAACTGGAATGAGTTGTAAAAAGCTTGAACGAACAAATGTCAGCTACTTTCCAACATAACAACCACGCAGACTGAGACACTTGCACCGGTGCGCCAACTTGACAATATTATATGTGAATGTGGTAAGGCGGTAACACAATTGACAACATTAGCATTTGACTTTACGACAGCTTTCAATACACGGCTTCTTATGGAGTCATGCACAATGATGTCGCCAAAGATACAGTCAAGCAGCCTTGACTTTACATTTCCGATAAACTGAAACCTGACGTCAAAGTCAAGATGGCCATTCGCAAAAAAAAAAAAACAGCTGACTACATATGTATGCCAGTGTGCTAGAACGAAAAACGTTTATTTCTGAGTACACTTTTGTTCTCCAGTATTGGAATTTCGTGAAAAAGTAACAGGTTTGTCTTAAATGTGCTCGAAAAACCTGGTAAGTAGCGTTGGAGAAATATTCGTAAATGAACTTTAAGTTAAGGCAATAGACAGCATTTCATTTGTTCTGAAAAATATAATAATTAAGGAAAAAATATTAAAATTGGGATATTATTTTAATATCTATGTTATACGCTTTTACGGTAAATATATGATGACATATCAAAATATTTCCGTTTCAAAAACAGATTTTCAATAGTTTTTCAACTATCGTTACTGTAAGTTGACATTTGTATTGTTTATTGACGAAGTACACAAAGTAACGGAAACGTAAAGTCATGTGTTAAAGTATTCAATTGTGTAGAGGCCTTAAACAATACTGGTGTGTTACGATTGGCTTGTTATCGCTTCATGGACAGCCAATAAAGAAATGAAACTGCACCGGTACTACAACTGTCGCTAACAGAGTGGAGACTACGTTGAAACGTAGCTGAAATATGTACGTATCTTTTAACAGTACAAGCATTTACAATTCATTCCCGTTATTTTATAGCCAATCGGAGGTTGAAAAAATACACAACACTTTGTAGCTTATTCTATAGGATCTTAAGCGGAGACCCTTATGATTATAATTGTGGAACGTACGAATGAATAAACGACTGTTTATCTGTTTCTTGTCTCCAAATTTATTTATATAACCAGCTAGAATTATTTTAAGACTCTGCATTGGCGTTATTTTAATACATACACTGAAAGAAAAATTCTGTAGTAAATGGTCGCTAGCAACCTATTTCGCAGCAAACACGAAGACATTTTTGTGGTGACAGCAAACTGTATTTGCAGCGAGCAAAAAAAAAAAAAAAAAAAAAGAAAAGAAAGAAAGAAAATGTTTGACACGGTCAGTGCCAACAAAATATTTTGTCGCTGCGACAAAAAAAAATTACATGAGTGACGTAGTACTATTAAATGTTTTGTTCTTTTCGTAGATAAGTAAAAAGGAGGAATATTTAAAACAACCACGTACGCCTACCGGTTGCCAACACCTGTACTCCGGTACTGCGCGCAGAACAAACCAATAACCGCGGTCGAGCAGTACATGTGGGAAGGGGGGGGGGGAGTGTTGCTATCCACGAGCTTCTTGAGCAGTTTATTACACACGGATAGTCTGATCATAAAATATTAAAGAGATTTGGAAGGCCCTATTATTATTTACAGCAGTTTTCCATCTTTCCACAACTTGCCAGCGTAAATACTGCGGTACGTCTTAATGAGCCGAGGTTAATATAAAATGTAAATATTTGAGATAAAGTGTCGACAGAAGGACCTTATAATATACTTACTTTGTTGTGAATAACCCATATAGAAAGTTCCTAAACTACAGTTACTGTACAAACACTGTCACGTACCTGGCAGACAATCAAGTTTACCCTGACATGTGTATTTTACTAAAAAAAAAGGGTTCTTATTATTAAAGTATTCCATGAAGGTGACTTGTACTATGTATTTAATTACGAGTGTTTCTTCTTTCAAACACCACCGCCTTTTTTCCTTAATGTAGGGAATGTTAAGTTAGTACTACACAATTAAATTAAAAACGCAATTCACAGAACTGTCCTTTAATATCAGTAGGTTAAAACCATTAAAAATGTTTTTTTTTAAGGCATGATATCTCTCTTATGAGATACCGTACGACATTGTTCGTATGTTTTCTATCCCATTTTGTATCGGTAATCATTTCGCAGCACTTTACCTGTAGCTCAGGAAAACCCTCTATATTCTGAGTAGAGATGATTGTTTATCGCGGGAAAATTTGACTGTTTGCTGGGTTTCAATGCTTGTTCAGCCTATCAGAAGATTACTGACTATCGCTTGTACGTGGAGTTGTTACACTATTTTACTGAACCTATAAAACCCTTATATTGTAATATTTTATGCATTTTATGAGTCTGCAGACAACCGTTGTGTCAGACTACGTCACCCAGTCATATACGTTGCAATTAACTGCAGTGTTTTCAAGGGTATGTTGGCACAAAACATTTTCGCGATATACCATCATCTATAATTAGACATCCCAAGTGCCACCCGCAAGGAGTCGTTGGCATGATAACAGTCTAGTGTCTCGCTGGTACGCTGGTCCATAGCACATTCTGCCTCTGTATGCTACCTTGTTCTGTGCGCCACCACCTAGTCGCGTGTAACGTGTAATTATGAACTGGCAGATAACGTCGCATTTAACTGTTCTCCGCATGACAGCGCTTCGTAATCGACGCTGCTAATGTGTTTGTAAGGGCGAGTTAACTATCCTACAGTTACGCCGGAGGGCCTTATCTGCAGTTATTGCGGTGAAACAGTTGCAAGGTGTGCTGGTTCACACAGTTGCAACCACATGCCAGTCGGTATTAAATAAACAAATACTGCACGTCATTTTTTGCCACCAAATTAATGCAAATTGAATTTTTGCTACCAACTTGAAGGTTCAAATTGAATTAAAATTCTTACTAAAATGGCATCAATTGAGCTGAGACTGCAAATGTTTGGCACAAATAGAGAATAATAAAAGGCTGTTACCAAAATGTTACGACTTCAACTCTTGACTGTCAAATAAAAGGAACCAGTTTTTCCACCGACACTTAAATTCGTATAAGCTCTTCATCATTAAAGTTTTCTACCTACCTCAGAACACAGATGCGAGCTTAGATATGACGATACAAGTTAAATTATATTCACTATGGTTCAATACTTGTCGAACCTACATATATGCTACACTGACTTATGATCATCTTGGTGAGACCCATATTGTCATAGAATCATTTACGGCATGTTTTAAATAACCTAAAAACTACGAACAAAAAAATTCACCATAAAAATCTTAATTTTTCTACACTTTTATTCTTTTAACAATGTTTTTCTCTTCTCAATGCAAGAAAATAGTTTTTTTTTGTCCGAAAGCGACATCATGAAATGTGTCTGAGCGTCTACCATTATAATGTAACATGTATATGTGTATTATTGCTCCTGCCAGGACTCCCAGATAGGCAACATCCTTAATGTCTCATAGAGGCGATATATCGGAGAGAAGACTACACCAGTTTAGTGCTTACGTTTTTTCTCAGAGAACAGCAAACGTGCGTCCACAGTGCTTATCTACGAAAAGAAAACACACTTCAGACATCTTGTGTATGTGACTTTCAAGACACTACGGACGTTGGTAGCATTATTTTAATAACCTCAAACTGGCCTATAATCGACTTATCCAGACAGTTGTTTCTTAATATTTGTGTACCGGATGAGCCCTAAATGAAGGTCTACAACTACTCTGGGCTATACTACAGTGAATGGTTCATAGAGACCTGAAAAATTAGCGTTTTACTTTGGCTACAGGCTAGGATTCAAACAAATATGACATAGTGGCACTTCCGGATTTGGTCCTTGACTCATTTAGCACCTCCTGGCGGGACCAGAGCCAATAAGAAACAAGCGACTAAATACTGTGTCAGCTAACAGCCAATCAACAGCTGTCGTCTGCTTGAATATGCAGATCTTGTTGGAGCCTAGCCTACAGGTTAGCGAACCAGAGAATGTTTCCCGTCTCTATCGATGGCGTCCCACGATAAAACCGTTACGTTTGCGCGTTGACTACTTTGGTCGTAGAGTCGATGTATCACCACTTGCGCCGGCCGACAAACATAAGTGTGTCCTCGGAAAATATGTGAACTACAGCCGTCCCCCTCTTTGACATACCGCACCCTCCTACACCCCTTTGTCCAGCTACACCCGCCCAGCCAATACCGAGCAAGTAGCATGACCACCCCGACATGCACTGAGTACAGTCTCGTCAGCTGAAAAGTGACAACCAGTGTGTAGTTAGTTGTCCAGGTCGTGTCGTTTAGCACCGCGCATCTACAAGGTATACCACTGCACAGGCCTATTAGACCTACTATAGATGGTCACTTACAATATGAATGGAGTGTACATGGAGGGAGGGGTCCCAAGACATTCCCCTCCACTGCCTTCACATGGCAACCTGGAAACACTAGCGCTCTTACCCCCCCCCCCCCTACCCGGGGCTTCACTTAAGTTTGTCAAGCAGTAGCACCTCAAAGGGTGCCGCCTACCCGCACGTGAGAGGCTCAAAAGCGACGGAGCAATAAGGTCGACCTTGTAGCGCGCATCAAATGCTGCGTCGCCTCAACGAGCCAAGTGCTGAACTAGCGTGCAAGGTTCCCGCCGAACGGTTTTTACTATGGGACATTAAGCGGTGACCATATAATTTTATTGGTTGAAAGTCTGCAGCTTTAGCCATGTTGGTGCGCTTACAAACATTATTTTTAATTAGCGTGGCGTCTTAACAACGAGGTTCCGACCTTGTCTGAAGTTTGTTTTCTTTTAGTACGTTGGTACAATGGGCACACGTGGAATAGTTTCATAAAAAAACCTGTTTACGAACACACTGCAACGCATTTGAAGCGTGGGGTATGCGGCCGCCTTAAGTTCCAGAATCTATACAGTTTATAGTTAGACGTGGTGTTATTACGTAAAATATAAGGTATAGGCCATTCGGAATAAAGTCAGCACTAAAAAAGCCCTGCTAAAGTTATATTTTCAGCCAATTCGTATCCTTCCGCGCGTAACGGCTAATGCCGGGAAATATCTAACCTCTTTGGACACGTCACTTTATATTTGCGCGTATAAAATAAAATGTGCCCTAAGTATGAATAGATACAGTTTAGTAAAAAAAAGTTCATTAGTTATATATAATACAATTATGTCGATTTCGGTTGATTTTGTTTCAGTATTATTGAATTTAAATAGGACGATACACGGAACTATATAGCGTAATTTCGCTACCAACCTTACAAGCAGTAAGGCGACTATGTGTCATGTTTTATTATGTGCAGTAACGGCTAGTAATATTTTCAAAGGTTAAATATTTAGTGCTCACTTTATCCCGAACGACCTATAAGTGGGCATTACGTCTAGTCGACAGTGAGCGAGGTTTTCAGAAAGAGCGACACACAACGTGGTACAATGAAGGCAGCTGGGGAGGAGTCAACCATTGGTTTTATTAAGGGACCATCCCAATAATCGCCAGGAGTGATTGAAGGAAACCTTGGAAAACAGTAATCTGAATGGCAGGTGTCGGGGATCGGTCTCGGGTGCTCCTAAATGCGAATCCAACGTTTTACCACTGCGCCACCTTACTCGATATATTACGTAAAAAATTAAAATTGTGATAATATTCTTTTGGGCAAGGTAGGAGCATACGAGTCGACCAGTAAGAGACGAAACGTTACCGCTGTGGAGCACAATGCTGCGCACACGGCAGTGGTAGTGGGTAACGGAACAGCGTGTTGGCGAGGTTTGCACGTCATGGAGCTCAGCGGGTCAAGGTCGTGTTGCATGTTAAGTTCAGGGGCTGCCCCCCTTCCCCTTGTTGATACAGCAACACCCGCACACCTCGACAGAGCACCGTCACTACTCTACCGTGAAACTACGAAGCTCTGTATGTTCGCTTCACTATACTGTACGAGTCGTGAAGTTCAGAGGGTCTGCAATGTGGAATATGTTTGCGTCTACACCCGTATCTACGTAATTATCTCTTCTGCGAACACTGGGTTATCAAGGAAACATTGAAACAACTGTAATCTATACACGCCGCGTTTTACGTCATTAACTGTATTCACGAGGTATATGTGAGGATTGTAGTAGTTCATGCAAACTTGCCCACTACACAGCACGTGTTGTATGTCACATCATTATCTATGAGAGGTGAGAGAGTGTGAAAATAAAAGCTTTACTCGACTTGAAATGCTTGTATTATTTATGTAAACCAGTCAGTAGATGCCTAGACTGAAACTACGTTTTGTGTTGAAATATGTAAATTTTCTACAAACATAGTTTCACCCTAGGCATCTACTGAATGGTCATTTTGTAATATAAGTATTTCAAGTAATAAAGTAAAGATTGCATTTGTATTCTCTCACTCATAAATGATATCACAATACAACAACTGCTGTATAGCGGGTAAGTGTGTGTGTGAACTACTACAATCCTCATAAATACCTCGTGAATACAGCTGCAGCTGTCAGTGTTGTCAGCACATGTAACATCCAGTAGCTAACAACATAGTACCACACACCGTAGGCACTGCACCATTTTTTTTTTTTTTTAAGGAGGATCGCGGTGGCCGAATTGTCAGACCATTCGCCTCCCACCACGGCGATCCGGACTCAATTCACGGTGGGTTCGGTCCCCGTATTTTTACATGTGGGAATCGTGCCTGACGATGCCGCTGGTCGGCGGGTTTTCTCAGGGATCTCCTCTTTCCCCGCCCCTCTCACTCCAGCGCTGCACCTCGCTCACATCACGTCACCCCTCATTAGCGCTCAAGAGTTATATGTTTGTTGGATGCTGACTATAATCCCATCACTTACACATGTCAAGTAAGCGTAGACTCACGCTTGGACTGCGCGAGATTCTCCGCTAACATTTCGTCTCCAATACAACCCAGGTTTCGCTTGTTATATGTCCGCGTTCTTGAACACCCTGTATACCCGATAACACGTAGCTGTCCGCGTACATTCAGTATATGTCCTACACTCGCTTGTGGTCTAACATGTTCTCAAATCAATGCGCGGAGTTTTCCGGTTCCTACTCCTAGGCATAAATAATTGCGTATCCCGAAGAACTAGGTACAGAATTAAAATTTCTCACGAAAGTGCACCATAAAGGCGCACATACGGTAACTCAACAGATCGGGTAACTTCGTCAGGATTCGAGCCGCCGCCCCTCATGCGCTTAAGAATGTTCAAGTGCGATAGAGTCGTAAAGTTATACTCATATTAAATAGTATTAGTTTTGTAAACGATACTTGTGAGCGTAGTTTCCTCTTACGAAACAATTTTAGCTGGCGTAGTTTTCTCATAACGGTGCGTCAAAGTCAAAATATGCATGTTCTGCTGCCACGCAAATAGTGAAAGCCAATTGACACACGAATGTGAAATAATTCACACTGAAATAATACACTATGGACTACGTAGTAAAAGTTTTAAAAAAGTCCACGAACTGTTCTTGTATTTTATCTTAATGCTGAATTTGCACCCTTTTATGTACTTTTACGGTTAACGGAGAATTATTTTGTTTAAGTAGGTCGGTTGGTTTTCACTATTTGCATGGCAGTGTTAGTAACAAGCGAATTTTGACTTTCCCGTTATGAGAAATATACAAGAGTTAAAATTGTTTCGTAAGAGTAAAATTTACCCACAAGTATCGTCTGCAAAACTAACAATATTTCATAAAAATATAAAATTACGATTTTATCGCACTTGTACACCCTTAAGTTCTGCGCAGACCTCACACCTCCTTTCCTTGTCACATTTGACAGTTTATGATGGAATCACAACGGCGAGACAGGCATGATGCGAAAACAAAATATGTCAGTCTATCTGCACCGAGATTTCTCTGACGTCAGCGCGTCCATCTTGACACTGATTGGATGACAAGTTATTTTATTCCCGTCGCGTACTTCGCGGCACGTCTGTCGTGATTCCAACATTAGATTAGTTTAGGTTAGTTTAAATGACAAATATGCTGTTCGTTAAGCCGAAGGGCGGTTTGGTTAGGTGGGGGAACTACAGTACTACAATAACAATTAACGTAGTTCCCTAACCTAACAAAAATGTCCGTCTATTAAGGTGAGATATCAGTCACCATATTGGAGTACTTTATTTCTCGCTTCTTTTTTTAATTCTGAGGAGAAAGTGTGAATATTACGATTATAGCGTGGATTATATGTATCTTACGCTACAGTACTTGCATATAATTTGAACTTTTAACGTATATTAATAAAACTAACATAATGTGTATCTCTCATGTGACGATAAGAAGGTGGGTGGGGGAAGGTGTGCGCAGAACCGGGCACGGATGGAGTCGTGGCGAAGTTGGCCGATCACTGCCGAACAGAGACACGGGTGGGTGGACGGCCTCGCAGTCGCAGATCCAGAGCGATGCTCCCACAGTTGTCTGGGCGTATAAACACGGCCCTAGTTCAGTCGCATGGGCGGTGGTGGGGGGAGTGTTTGTTTAGTACCGCGGGCCGCCGCCCTCACAGACACAGGGCGCTGCCTACCCGTCAAGAGTCTCACTATATATCACGATCAACTTTACAAGACCGTAGCCACCGAGCCAAGAACAATCATTACAACATATTATCACTGCCAGCTCAGAAGTTACGGTACGCTATGTACACTTTGATTGTTACTTAGCTTAGTGTGTTTATGTTAAAAAGTGGCAGGATATCATTGATTATCTGAAAGGAAAGAAGTAACTGCAGTTTCAAAAACCCTCATTTTATCCTGCACCACCTATATATAACTTCTTAACTTGTACACACACGGAGGGGAGGAT
This sequence comes from Medauroidea extradentata, assembly GCA_003012365.1. NCBI lineage: Eukaryota > Metazoa > Arthropoda > Insecta > Phasmatodea > Phasmatidae > Medauroidea > Medauroidea extradentata. Next base: position 858 of record PNEQ01124391.1, on the reverse strand, counting down.
CCAACTGTAGGTTTCTTGCACACGGCAGTGGTAGTGGGTAACGGAACAACGTGTTGGCGAGGTTTGCACGTCATGGAGCTCAGCGGGTCAAGGTCACTCCCTCTTAAGCACCCTGCCTAACTAGCCTGCAGACATGGAAGATCAATGTTAACATAATTTACTTGTTACTGAATCCATGTTTCATCTCAAGTTGCGACCTCCTGTTGTATGGGTGTGCTCGTGACCCGCGTTTGGTTATAATAAGAGGTGTCGCTGCTCTGTCTCTTACGTGATTAATGCTGGATGATTGGGTTCGTATTAAGTAATGTTGTAGTATGCCCGGCTAGCTCTAATTGAAATAAAATAACAAAGGAATTTCTTTTTTAAATCGGCCTATGGGACTCACGCACTGCGGGTTGCGTCACGAGAGGTAGATCCTTATAGTTTCTTTCGACGAAAAGAATAGGCGCTTACTCCGGCGGCTTTTGATCGGTCACGACGTTAATTATGTTGCAGGTACCGGCCGCGATCGCCCGAAAAGTCTACCCACCGGTGACCCCGAGCTCGCTGTCCACCGTCCTTACAAACCCGACGACGAATATCCCGACACCTGTCCCCCCGAGCTCACACACACCCGGCTCGTCTTAAGACTTCATTACGTCTCTCCGCTTCTCGCATCATGCTCTCCTGGGCGGCGTCCCCTTCCCGCCCCACCGGACTCATGGGGGCGGGTAGGTTCCCCCGACCAATCAGAGCGAAGACCTGGCCCGAACATTGCGTGCGTCCCTTGTGGAAGCTCCGTATTTATTTAAAATCAAATTAAACATGGGCACATTCTCACAGCAATTACAAATAAAACACTTAGCCTAATTACTACTT
>PNEQ01124386.1:0-54500 GCA_003012365.1 Medauroidea extradentata | reverse complement strand
TGACTAGCAGTTAATGTGTAGAAAATTTTCAAGTGAATGAACTTGCAGTATTTTAAAGATAATATGCAATGCTATTTGAAACATTCCTGTATCATAGTTTTAGCTATCCCATCAAAAAGAAAGCATATTTAATTGTTGCTTTTAATATGATATTTTAAGGATTATGTAGGTAGGGTATTTAGTTTCACTTCAAATTGTTGTGGAAGTTACTTATTACTTTACTTATTAAAAAAAAATATTGGGCCTTATGTACGAAGTCTGCAAAAAGTGAAGAAAATATTAACAAAACAACACTTTGAGAGTGAGACCACATAACTTATTAGTAGGTACATAAACACACTGAAATTTATATATATGCAAATTTTTTTGTGTTTTGTATATTAATTAAATTCTTTACTTATACAAATGTTATCTTTAAAAAAGTATAGCATAAGCCTGATAGTGATTTATTCAATGTTTAGATGCGAAAAGTGCTTAAATAGCACCATTTTGCTCCTTCAGATTCAAATAATCCCGGGGGAGGGCCCCCGGACCCCCCGCCTTTTTGAGGGGTATCGGTGAATCTTTTAAGTCTGCAACTTCAATCTCCCCCCCCCCCCCGAAATATCTCTCTGGCTACGGCCTTGACTACTTGGGTCGTTTTCTTCTACGACCACGCTGAACATAGGCGTAATTCGGGGGTGGCAGTTGCCACCCCAAAATTTTGTTGATAGGGAACAGAAAATTTTCTTTCTTAGCATAGAAATACCATTTTACTTGTGCATTTTCCAATACACGTTTTTTTTAAATTTAGCTAATGATGTAAAATAATTAATACAAACGTGTTTACATAATATTGATGGAAGCTGTACGATTTCCACCCCCCTTCTTTTAAAATCTTTTATGGCTGATAATTCTTGTCACCCCAATAAAAATGTTCTAATTACGCCGATGACGCTGAATGACACGGTACGCCGCCGCAATTGTTTGCAAAGACATCTTTACAGACTGAATCGTAACAGGAAACTGTTGCTTAATAACTTCGTGGCATGCTACACGTGGCAACACATGTCGCATACCACATGTCCTTGACGCTTGGCAGCAAAGTCGCATGTAACACAGAGCAACATATATGTTGCCGGCCGCATGCTACCTGTTGCCCCATGCCGCACTCAGCGGAATCCCGCCTTTACCTTCGATCACGTGCATGTGCTTCGCGCGCTCCATAGACATACCGTTTATGCTCAAAAAACACTTGAATATTCGCGCAGACATACAGAGCCTAGGGCATAGGCTACCTTCTTAGACCGTGGGCATAGGCAATGCTGCGAACATCCATGTGATGTGTGCAGCGCATAAGGCGACGGAGGACATTCACAGTAAACAAGAACAATAACATAGAGGAAGTAAAGTAAGTTAACTGAGTCGCAGATCAGTTTGTGTCTAGCATTTTGCGTACTAACTTAACCATGAGTGGGTGAGTTCGAATCTCGTGTTTGGCATTGTTAATCTGTGTCAACGTTTAAAATACTAGTATGACAGCCCTTATATGCATAATTAAAAAATTAAAATAAAACTATTTGCAGTTATGTAATATTCGTAGAAGAAATACGCAGATTCGTCATTCACGTTTCTGACAACGTGCGCACGTGCATAGACGTCAATACAAGTGATGTGCCGCCTGTTCACAGAGCACGATACAGTTTGAGCACCTGTATAGAGTTTATTTGACTAGGAAAAAATAAACGGAAGCTCTCCAGATCACTCCTATATTTTGGCGGAAGCAGTTGTAAAGCTATTGAAAATTTACTAACTAACTAGACGCATGAGAACGGTTAGTTGTACTTGTGAAATACGGAGCTTAGTGCAGTGATTGTCGGTGAAAATAAAAGCGCGTTGGCCATTCTGTAAAAATCACGTGTACGTGAACGTGAATTACAGAAGACGAGAACGTCGGACGAATGTTGGCGCTGTAACGCAAAGAATACGTGTATAATTTTGTGACATATTGAGTGTTTCTTACTAATGTGCGTATAACTTTTTAATATTAGATATCTCCGTTGTGTGTTGAAGTTTCTGGATTTGAAGTTTACATATACAGTACTTGGCTGCTAATCGTCTACAGGTAATGAATCGTATATTAATTTGTTCTTGACATTACGTATTGTGGGGTCAGTAGCAGAAGAAAAATATACGTAGTTTTATGGGAAAGGCCTCGTTAACAACCACCTTTACGATTTGTTGTGTCGACAAATTGTCTGTAGAACAAACTTCAACTAAAACGTAATATTTAAAATATGCGATGCTTGTTATATTATTTTCTTCTGTGGTTCAGATTTTTTTTTTTACTGCGCAGATTGCTCCTTGGTCTTCTGTTGACAAAAATAAGAGATAAGTTGATGTTAATGAACTTTAGGTTGTACCATAACAAATGTAGGCTATAATATATAGGCTAACATAGGCCTAAGTTTAAGGATTTTTGAAAAACATTTAATAAATGTTTTAGGTTTAAGTTTTTCTTTTAATGGATTAGGCAGTTATTTTAAAAAAAATATAGGTATACAGTCACAGTGGAATTGGGATACTTTTATAACTGGCAGATGTTTTTTTAAGGATTATGTAAGCAGACCAAGTGAGCATTTTTTAAGGATTGGTTTCAATTATCCTTTTAACCAGTTTGTTTCTGTCAGACACTTAATATATAAGTAGACCCTAATCGTAGGTGAACCATACACATAACTTTCGCTATGAAATATAGTTTTTAATTGTTATTCTTGACAAGACCATCTATTAAAAATGCTTAGTTTGCCACAAACAGCTTGCATTTAGCCTAGTTTAGTTTATTGCATCCTTGGATCTTTTTTTGTGTAAATTTTTGCACAAAAATATCAGACAAGTTAAAGTTACAATATACAATCAAATGAATAAATTACATAAGATATACATTTAAAATTAGACACTAAAAGAGCGAAATTCAACATTTCTTGTCGTTTCTGGCTTGTATGTGGGCTCACGTCAGCATTCTTCATAGTCTCCACATGCAAAAGAAAAAAAAGCAAGAGAAGAAACAGAATCTTAACCTAGAATAAATGTACTAAATAATTGTCTACTCTGTCACAGATCCACTCAAATATTCATCGACTGTGTAAAAAGCATCAAGGATTAAGAAATATTTAAGGTTTTATTTGAATATTTTTGTGTTAGCTAAACATGCATCTTGCAGGTGCTGGGGGAGTTTGTTAAACACTTTGCAAGCAGTATATGAAGAACCTTTTTGCTGTAAGGTCAAGTTGACAAGAGGCATGTGTAAAAGGTTTTTACTTGTAGTGTTATTTTGATGAAAGTGCTCATTCGTGTGGAACAACTTCTGATTTTTGGAGATAGCCTAAGTGTCAGATATGAGTAAATGTTTGCAGGCTAAGGTCATTATTTTGGAACTTTTAAAAAGGGGTCTACAGGATTCAGTCGGTTTTCTCCCATGAATTATTCTTACATCTCTCTTCTGCATGCTCAGAAAACATTATTTCTGTCAGAGAAGTTACCCCAAAACATGATGACATAAGTCATAATAGAGTGAAAATATGCAAAGTATACAGTCAACACCGAATCTTTGTTTAGTATACCTGCTACGTTACGCAGAGCGAAACATGCAGAGCTCTGTTTGTGAATGATATTTCAATATGTTTTCCAATTCAGTTTACAATCAACATATAAACCCAAAAAATTTGTGTCTGTGGCGTTATTGATTTCTGCAGTGCCGCAATGAACATTTATTGGTAGCTGCTTACTATTTTTTGTTGCAAACTGTAGGAAATGGTTTTTTTCTGTGTTAAGGGGTATTGATCCCTACCACCTTGGATTTATCTGTTTCTTCTCGATAACTTCTGTTTCAGTCGATGTATCAAAATTTTTGTCACGACAGGGCGTAGATGCAAACTTAATTGATTTCCTGTAATTGCTGGAACCATAACATATTCATTATTTTGCAACGAGAAACAGCCGAAAAGGAAAAATTTCTTTATTTACGGGAGCGACTACAGAGGCATTAAAATTAGCAGGAACAATGCCATATGGATTCCAAAAAGAGAATGAAACAATAAACTATGCCTTGTCAGCGTGAAAAAATTACAATAACGTGTCTATTCCCTGACTTAGTATAAGAAAAACCATAAAACCGATCCGACAGGGATCAATCCCCCTTAAGGTTTGATATGTTTGCTACAAACCATGCATCTAATTCTGTACAAGGAGTGTTGGCTTGTTAAGTTCTTCCTGTGATTGAATAGAATAGATATTTATTGTTCTGTAAAGCATTTACATACTATAGAACTCGTCAAAATTAGTTTATTAATATACATAAATATGTACCTATATAAATACAAAATCATAATAACAAAACAAATCTTACTAATAGGTGCTACCAGTGTTGTATAATAGTAAAAGTAACACAGAAATTGATAAGATCAAACAAGCAAGATTTGATATACACACAAAAACACAAATAGTATAGTAGAAAACATATATAGGCTATAGGATTATTTTTTTACTGGTATGATTGTGAACAAAATTCGTCAGTACTGTAAAAAGATTTTTCTACAAAAAACTCAAATAGTTTACGTTTAAATAATAATGATCAATATCTTTCAAGGATGCTGGCAATTTATTAAAATATCTTATACCAGTGCTATTTAGCGATTTAATGGTTTTTACTTTGTTGACTGCATGAAGATGAAAGTTTTGATTTGCATGTGTACTTATACTTGTGAATATCAACATTCTTCTTACAGTATTTGTGTTTATTTTTATAAATAAAAAGTAAAGCTTTAAAAGTATATATGCATGGTGCAGTAAAAATATGGGCAGATATGGATTTGCGATAGATGTCAGAACACATTATGTTTAAAATAATTCTATTTTTTTTTTTAATAATAAAAATTGATTGTAAATTTGATTTGTTTTGCCCCCAGAATATTATCCCATAACTGATATGTGAACAAACATAAGAATAGTAAGCAGACCATAGACACTGTTGAGTTGATATGAGTGCAAGTACTTTCAGCATATAGCCTAGCATGTCCTGTTGAACTTTTTTTTTATAAACTATTTGTGTGGTCTTCCCATGATAAAGAACTGTCATGATATTATGATACTGGCGTCATCTGCAAATAAGGTAGGTATATAACTATTGTATAGGCAGTCAGGCAGGTCATTTATGTAAACCAGGAATAACAGAGGTCCGAGAATTGAACCTTGAACACGCATGTCTTATCTACCTGGTTTTGAATAAACAGTATTTGAGTCTTCCCTAATGCAAACTTGTTGTTGTCTATTTGATAAATACGAGTATATGAGTTTATTAGTTCTTCCTCTGACACCATAAAATTGTAGTTTTTGAAGAAGCAGCTTGTGATTGACACAGTAGAAGGCTTTGGTTAGGTTACAAAAAATTCCGACTGATGGTAGTTTTTTGTCGAGTATATTCAAGACATTTGTGATGAGCTGATATATTGCCTCATTGGTAGAAGATTTTTTTCTGAAACTGTACTGGGAATTTTGAGAAAATTTTGAATTTTTTGAAAATGAGTTAAAAGTCTAGTAGGCTATATATTAGTTTTTCAATAATTTTTAGTCGTTAGCAATGAGATTGGTCTGTAGTTAGCTACGTTAGTTTTCTCTCCTTTCTTGAAGAGTGGGGTTACCAATGCCCATTTGAGTCGGTCAGGGAATACACTATCGTTTAATACAGCATTGCATATGTGGCTTAATGGAGTACTGAGTTCTGAGGCAAATTGTTTTATTAGTTTACTGATTAAGCCATCATAGCCACAGGATAACTTTGATTTTAGGCTTTTTATTATTTCCTCAATTTCTTTTGCCGAAGTGTTGGGACATGTTATACCTAATGGGATATTCTGATTTCTGTTATACCTACTACTATGTGGTTCGTATTATGGCTTTGAGCTGTTTTGCTAATTAGATTAACAACATTAAGGTAATATGAATTGAAAGCATTAGTCACTGTTTTTGTGTCGGAAACGATTTTGTTTCCAATGCTTAGTTTGATTTTTGAAAAAGGCTTGTATCTTTTTTTATAATGTTCCAAGTAGTTTGATTTTATTGTCAGAGTTTTCAATAAGACTGCTAAAGTACTTTCTTTCCGCTTCTTTAATTACATTTCGTAGAATTTTGCAGTATTTTTTTGTACGTCTTTGGAGGCTACCTGTGTCAGTTGAGCTCTGTGAAAGACTTAGAATTAAGAAATTATTTAGCTTGTAAATATATGTCTGAGGGATTAAGTTTTTCAATTCAGTGATTATTTAGAGTTGGTAAGTTAATAATTGCCATTAATGTTTTCAGCTTGACCATGGAAGAATCGGAAACCAGCACTGCAAAAGTTTCAGATTCTGCCTACTCTAACAGTTGTAACAGCAAGTCTCAACGCAGGTGGGTCCATTATGTAGGTAGGTAGGCTACATTCAAACTGGATTATAAACAATCCAATATCACTAATAGGGACAAGTAACTTATCCTACGACATCAGTCATGGCATTAATGATACCACACATTTCTTATCATTCCCTAGATACCCCTTCAAAACATTAACAGCGAATCCAGGTTAATGTCGGAGGTTTTCGGGCGGGGACAGCTAACTTATGTAATATTTCAGTGTGGTATCGTGAAGTGAAAAAGAGCAGAAGGGTATTATTTTACCATCAGATACTTAAAAATTGTATTGAATACTAGTAAAACTAATCCCAACTGCTCTTTTTTGTTTCACGACACCAGTTTCAAATAGTCTAATACATGTTAAACTGTATTAAATCTGAAAACTTATCGTCTATATTTTACCATGTTTGGTATTGCAAAGTAAAAAAGTACAGACAGGTTTTATCTTACAAGATATTCAAAACCAATATCCTGGTATTAAATAGTAAAATAAAACCCATACCTTCTTTTTTTGATTTGTGATACAAGTTTCAAAAATGTGTTTTATGTGCCCCGTAATAACTTTGCTGCCTTGGTACATGTAAACAAGGGAAACAGTAAGGGAATTTGTCAGAGTCTATGAAAGGAACCATCCAAGCATTTGCCTGGAGCAATTCCAGAAAACCATGGAATACCAAAATTAGATTGGCCAGTCTGGGAACGGAACCTGGGCCTAAAAAATGCATGGCGAGGCCACTGCTGCATGCACCTTGCTCTGCAGGTCAAGAGAATGTTATTTTGTACAAAGGATATTAAGTTTACATTATAAATATTTAAGAGTTGTATTTATTTGTGAACATCTCTATTTAGCTGGTAATCTTGTTAGTTGTGTTGGAGAGAGTGAAAAACAGAGCAGTCTCAGTGTTGCCAGTCCAACATGTCAAGTAACTGTGTTGCAGCAGCAGCTCCAAGTATGGCACCAGCAACTCAAGTGGAAGTGGCAGCAGTGGGTATGGTGGCCATCCTTCTACGAGGGGAAGCAGGTCGGTACTTTCAGCTTCGCTGCTTTTCGTAGTTTCTGCGCTCGTCTTCCTTGAAAAATTGCTTGGTGATCAAAAATAATTGTATTCTCTGTGAGGTGCGAGTACCAAGTCGTTTATATTTTGATTGTGCGACAGTATACCTTAGAAACACAATAATTCACTATGCATGTGATTCTACAGAGGTTGAAAAAATGTACTCAAACCTCTGTACACGTGACTTTTCTGTGTTATAAGTCATTCAACTATTAAAATTTTCTTCGAAATCAAATATTTATTGCTGTTAATACTTGGTATTGCCTCACAGTATATTTGGGGTTAACATTCCCTGTAGAATTGAGTTCAGAGTCAATAATTAGAGGTTTTGAGCCCGTCACAGTTGAGAGAAATAATTTAGTGTTGTCTTTGTGCAACTGTGCAATTTGCACCCAAAAAATTTGTAAATGTTATTTCATTGCAAGTTTGGTATGGTAAGTAATTTTTGAAAATTAGTTTTAGTGTTGCATGTAGTTGCAGTCACAATGTCACATCTGTGTTGTAGTGAGGACGTTTCGCAACGCCCTAAGGACAAGGAGCACAAGAAGAAGAAGCTGATTGTGGGGGTGGAACCGGACAAGTCCGCAGTGGAGGCTAGCGACGGAAGCCTTAGTGTCCAGAGCATGCATGTGGCCCTGGGTTCAGCAGGGCTGGTGGGGCCCAATTCTCCAGGCCAGAATTGTAAGGCTGTTCATGCTCAATCCCAACAGACAGGTAACTTTGCACCCACACTTGTGTGTGTTAATCTTTGCATTAGAGACATGTACTGCTGACAGCTTGACTCTACCACTACTTGCACTACAGACCTAGAGTGAAAGGGTGATAACTGAATATTGGGTGACCTCTGGCATAGTTCTTGAGAGAACAGCTAACTGGGTGGCAAAAGGGGCATTTGTCATGGGCCCCACGTTATATGGAGTCACGCTGTTTGAATTAAAAGTATAAATGATTTATAATTTAAAAGGGATTTGTCTAAAGTTCTCATTAAACTGTGATGGTTGCTGTGAAATTAAATTTTTTAGTGTAAAGAGCATGTTTAACATAGGTATCTGGTGTTTTCCTGATTGAATAATTTATTTTGAAGTTGCATCGTATACCATAAAAGACAACGTCACTGATATTCAGGACTGTCGAGGTCAAAGCTTTAACAATGCAGCCAACATGTTAGGAAAGTTTGATGGCATACAAGCACACATTGTGATTATATCTTGAAAAGAAAGGCTTCAAGTTTATGTTGCCCTAGGCCCTCACATTCTCATAAAGTGCCCCGCAGCTAACATTCAGCTGTGAATATTAAATAAAAGGGATAAGAATGTTGGTATTTTAATTGCTTGAAAATCCTTTCAGACATCCGTAAGAGTTTTTGCAAATACCAGTTTGTACAAATCTTATTATTACAAAAAAATTAGGTCCCTTCAGGTGTTCGTTACAGAGGTTTCTCTAGCCTTCATCCACTCTCACCTGCCCTTATATAACTAATTCTGGTTGATCTCATTTACTAGCATGTTTTATTAATTTCACACAGTGTGAAAGTTTGGAGTATTATAAACATCACAGAATTGAATGATACAGTAAGTTAATTTTTAAATTTTTTTTAAAATGTGTTTGTGTGTGTACATGTACTGTAATTGTGTGAATTGAGAAATGTGAATGGGCTCAGGTACTGGAAATATTCAAGATTCTTCAAAGATGGAGCCACCTACCATTGAAGTTGTTCACGAGCCACAATGTTCGTCTCATGTGTCTGATGTACATGTATCTAAAGAGGTGAGTCTAATTCACTGTTATTTTCGTGGCAAATTATGTTATACCAAAGCCGTTTATCAGTCTAAGGATAATTGCTATATTTGCTTATGCCTTTGTTCTGAACAGGAAAAGTTCTCTGCTGTGGTCTCTATGCATAATGGCACCATTCTCTGTATCTCAACAAGCCTCACGGATGTGCTTGGGTTCCCTAAGGACATGTGGTTGGGACGTTTTTTTATTGATTTTGTCCATCCTAAGGATCGGGCTGCATTCTCAGCATTCATCACAGCTGGTGTTGCAGACACTTTGGCTGGTACCAATGGTACAGGTAAGTAGATAATTTGTTTCTGTTGTTATTATTTCTTGTTCTTTGTTAGCGTTTACATGTATAAAAATGTAGAACTTCATGTATGTAAATAATTAAATATAAATCTACGCTGAAAAATCATATTCAGTTGTTCAGAATAACATTTACTGTATTTAAGGAAGTGTGCTGCTTGCCACACACTTGTTGTGGTGAATACAGTTTTTAAATAAATATTCTACAGCTGCCCATTGTGCTAATGTAAGCTATAAGAAGAAAAAATACTTCAGAAAATGTTTGAATGTTAGCATTAAAATAGGTACTACAGATATTGTAAACACTGTTTTCAAGCATTCCAACAGAGATAACATCTACCTTTTCACTTTGCCATACTTAAAAGTGTACTATCTGGTTATATTCAAGGCTCAGATATAATACTGCTTTGAACTTTGTTACGTTCTTACGACCAGTAAAATGGTATTCAGTTATCACTTACGCTTACCATGTGGTGGTAAGCTTGCACAATATTTCAGTGTCTTGTCTGTAATGGTGATACATGAGGCAAGTTTGCCCGTAAGGGCGCCGCCTATGTGCACGTTAGCGGCTCAGAAATGACTGAAACATAAGGGCAACCTTGAAGCGTGCATCAAATGCTGCATCACCTCAATGATTCAAGTGGTGAAGTAGTGTGAAAGCTTCCTGCCGAACCCTTTTTACTATGGGACGCTAAGCGGTGACCATATAATTTCATTGGTGAAAAGTCTGTAACTACCGTATGTTCAGTGCAGGTCGCAATCGGAGTTTCACATACATCCAGCTAGTACATTTTGAAGTATGGCAGTCTGAAAAGGCGGTTTGTAGCTACATTGAAGGGCTTAGAAATGGTGTTTTTAAAAAGCATAACACCTTAAATTAAGGTTCTGACCTTGCCTGAGCCCCTTCACTTCTGAAGCAAAACAGCTCCAGGCAGGGAACACCTTTAATGTACAAGATTGATTTTCTGAAACCATAGTGATATTATATGATCCAAGGAAGTGATTGACTTTATTATTCTCTCCAATTCAGTAGGCTGCTACTTGCACTGTAGGCTGCTACTTGCACTTAAAGTAACAAGTACCGGTAGTTAGGAATTCTAACATGACAGTAATTTCAAATAGTGTCACATGTAGTTTTTATCTTCCCAATTTTTGCTGCACTGTCTAGAGTTACGTGCAAGATGTTCATGAAAATAACAAAATTTTATAATTCTGCATATAATTGCTGATTGTCAGTTTTGCTAAATGCTTTTATATGAAGGTTATTATAAAGCACCTGGCCTTATCAACCTAAGATTTTATTTATATTTTTGTATAGTTTTTTTTTTCATTATTTTAAGTAATTTTATGACTTTCACTAGTAGATAGGTTAATCCAACATTAGAGTGTTAGCTTACACACAGAGCAGAGCGTTGACGAGGCTCTCAATCATATCTCCGCAGCAAATCGATAAGGGTCATAATTAAGAGTGAAGGTGAATGGTATTAGTTGTGGTTGTCCATTCAGGCCTGCAAGGTTACCCACCTGCCTCGAAGAGCTATGGTTCACTGATAAGTGTATTTCAGTTTATATATTTTTGATGTTAATTGTTCAGCTAATGAAGGGAACTTATCAATAAAACCTGAAGAGTAAACAAATCATTGATAGGACAGTAGTTACGTGTAACTACCAATCATAATATTTATGATTTGTAATTAGGTGGTTAGTCCTAAAGATCTGCAAAATCATGTAGTACCAAAAACAACCTATGATATTGTATTAACCAATAATGTTTTTTAATTTAATTTTTTATATGAATTTTTCTATGGGCAGTTTAACCTCTGGGAACCATTTAAATTCTAATGTGATAAGGTCTATATGAAATCTTTATGCAGATAGCAACCATTAGAGTTTCAGTTTGGCCTAACATTTTCATGAGCATTGTTTTAGTATTTTGCAGAAATTTAAGTTTATTTAACGAAGTAAAATATTAAAAACTGGCTTAGGAAGTTCAGACTAGTCTGGTTTTGATCTACAGGTAATTTACGTACTTTTGGTTTATGAAATATTTTAATGTAATTATCATGAAAAAATATGTTATTCAATGGTTTTTGTTTTTCGGTCTATCTTTATAAGTTGAAGATACTAATCACCGGGACAGGCTGGCGCCTGGTTCGGTGACTAGTTGGCTTGGGCATGCATGGGGCTTTCTAGGGAAGCTTCTGACATCAAACAAAGAAGTGTGTTCGTTTTTGTGGCCTAGATATCCCTCCATCAACGGCACTTTCGTATAACCAATTGATTTTTAGTTTAAATAATGTAATAATCATAATTTTGATGTGAGCAAAATTTGTTTCCTGTGTAATTTCAAATTTTCTTTTGTACAAGACGTAATAGGTATTTTTGTTTGCTGTATTTAAGAGGAAGTCCTATCGGCCGCGGTATGCTTCTGCAGAGCCGGGTGCCTAGCTAGCGCAAGGCAACCTAGAGCTTGCCCCAGATCTTTTTATGTTCTCCAAGAAGGATGTCATGGAAAAGGGGTGGTCGTAGGAGACAGTTTTGGTGGCAGAGAAAATATTTAGTTGAACACAAAATTTCAGTTTATTTTCTCTTCTTCTCTTGCCATACAAATGTGGCACGAGACATTACGTTAGTAAGGATGATTTTCAGAATCATGTAAATTTGTTTTTGGTTATTATTTTACACTGTCCGGGAAGTAGGTATTGATGTGCACTTAAAGAACAGTAAAAATAATGGCAGAGTGTTGGAAGTCTCAGTGTGCTTATTCAGTTTGTAACCTTCGACCCCACAAGGTGTAACTGTTGCTCTGAGATAAGAACTGCTCTACCGCTAGCTATGCCGTGGTGGCGTGGTGTATCATTTTTTATTATCACTTCAAGTTTTTTTTATAAACACTGGGGTAATAAGCTAGGGTATACAAGCTGTACCACCACGTTGTACAGCATGTTGGAGTGTTTTAACATCTGAAGTTAAAGTTTTGTTAGGTATCAGCAAAGGGTGACAAATGAGTATGACCCATAATTTTTTCTCAGATATATTGGTTGCAATTTACTGTTCCTTTCAATTACATAGGAAATCTATCATTTTCAAGGTGTCAAAAATGCTAGACTGTACTGTCAAGGTTATTATGTAAGATTGTTCCATTTCGTCCAAACATAATACAATATTTATGTTGCTTTCATTGCTACCATAATTTCTCAGCTTACATCATGTGTGGCTTTTATGAAGTTGAAATTAATTAAATTTGTATTTTAGTTAGATTGTAAGTACAAACCAGTTGGTATGTTATGTACAGCTGTATCATCTGCATTCCACTATTGCTCACTGCTGGTTTCTAATGCTTATGTTTATTTTGTGTGGTAATTAGTACAGCTACTGTATGTTTTTCTCCTTTTAACAATGTAATTCAATTGCGCCAAATACTAGTACGTACAGTACATGATTATGTTCTGAATAAATTTTTGTGTTTGTAATACAGTTAAGTTTTGTTATAAAGAACTTCAGAACATAAAATTTTTCTTATTAACATATAAATTAAAATACCCCTTCAAACATTATACAATGTATAATGTGTTCAGTTCCAAGAAGTTTCGGTATAAAGTACATAGTTCTCTACTGTATTTTAATTTGTTTGCTATAGTGAAATTTTACACATACTTTCTATTTGATCCCCAGCAAGTTTGGCACCAAGCAAGGAGTCATTCTTTTGCTGCCTGCGTCAGTATCGTGGCCTCAAGTCCAATGGCTATGGTGTGACACAGCGGGAGGTGACCTACCGTCCATTTCAGCTCTCTCTGGCATTTAAGGAATCTGGGACTATTGATAGGACAACACTGACACCCAGGGACAACACCAGCAAAGCATCGCAGGAGATATTCCTGCTGGTCACTGCCACAGTAATGAATTCTGCTTACAAAGGTGACTGTTTTTGGAACTAAATTTCTGATATAATACTTACAGTAAATTCAGCTTACTGACAGATGTCACTTCTGTGATTGCTTTTATTGTCTACAGAATGTTTCCAAAACACTTGAAAATATATTTTTGCTGTGTTTATCCACTTTCTAAAAATATAATTGCAGTTGGGAATTAACTGTAATTTGTATTCACTGTGTTAGGTAGTGTTTTTCACCTAGTGCAAAAAACTTGAAATTTTGTGATCGAGTGCTTTGAAAAAATTCAAGACTTAAAAAGGCAGTTTGTGGAGGCTTTACAAAAATAAACTAGTTTGTTTACAAAACATAATTTTACCATATTTTAGCTTAATTTCATAACAAAATTGGTGATGCTTTGGATGTAAAAATCTGAAAAACTGTAAGGTTTATTGCTATAAAAAATTAGGTACAAATTATGGTACATGTGACAAAACAATATAGGGATTCTTCGACGTGAAAATTATGCTGCTTTAAAAAAATATTTTCAAAATCAGTATAAAGCTGCTGGTCTTGGCCTTAAATAAAATCTTGATTAGTCATTTAAAGCTTTAATTTTCAGTGTTTGGTACATACTTCATAATTATACGTTTATGTATTTCAGTTTTGTGTTAATTGTCACGTAATCAATGGCTTACTTTGTATGGTAAAAATGTATTTGATATTCATTTGTACAAACACTTAAAATTAATTTTATTTTAAGAAATATAACTTAATACTGGTTGTGAACAAATCCTATGGACTACTGATAAAAACACGAAAGAAAAACTATCTAGGTAAATATGTGATTGTTTATATGTTGTTTCAGCCTTAAATGTCTAGCATTTCAAGTAAGTGGAAAGGAAATGGAGTTAAATTTCATGCTTTAAAATTGTTGTAATGGGGAGACAAAAGTCAGAATGGTTTTTTATGTACAGAAAAAAATTAATGAAACTGTAACTCAAAAGATTTGTTGTAACTAACAACAGTGCCTTATTTTCCCTTTATAGAGAAGTACCTATTACAGCTTTACTTACCAGTTACTATACCAGAGTGGATTCCTTAAATCTTTGTGACATATTTAGTAAAGTGTAGGCCTAATCACCTAACCTCTCATTGTGCAGTACAGTCATTGGTATTTGGCAGGTTTTTGTTGCGACAATGTGGCTTTACAAAGTAGCAACTGCATGCGTTCACATGTGGTGAAATAAACATTGTAAACTGTATTTGCACTACAAAAACAGAAGATGGTTTTAGATTATTTATCTTACAAATACACTTTGCAGAATGCTGGGTGTTCATGTGCACTTAACGCATGGGTCACTACTGTGCAGTTGTATGTATGTACTGTACTGTGCTTCATTACGTGCAACTGCAGCTGGAGATGTCAGGTGATACCAATAAACAAAATCTAAATTCTAGAGAAAGTTATTAATTCACCAATTCACCATTTAACTATCCTTGGCTAATTCATACATACTACCTAGTTTATAGTCTCTGACTATACAGAATGAAATATTACATATTTACAGGCACAATGTTGGCACTTGTGGAAGACTTTGTTTGATCTGTACATTACTGGTATTAACAGACACACGTGTAAAATTTTAAGTACAGTATAGGTTTTGGAAGTTCCTACAAATAATTCATAAATGTATATTTATAGTATTCACTCGAAGAATAAATGACCGATAGAAAGTGTAGTTTCAACAAGCATGGTTCATTTAGTTCCAGATGAAGAGCATCTCTCCTCCAAGTTCGTAACACGTCACTCAGCAAACTGTGTTATGAGCCATGTTGATGTGGAAGTGGTTCGCTATTTGGGGTACCTCCCTCAGGACATGTTGGACCGAAGTGTGTTTGACTTCTACCACCCGGAGGACCTCCCTTTCTTTAAAGGAGTGTACGAGGAAGGTTAGTTCACTCATTTGAACAAATATGCAATATTAAATGCACTGCCTATCTTTCATTTGTGCTTGGATAGTTGACTATATTTAAATTGGTGCTTCAAGATTTTAGTTTTGCAGTATTATTTCTGATTTTGTGTACTATTTGATTACAAAAATTGATAGGTAATCTTAAAGAAATATTACTGTTGTTCTCTTAAAAACTGTCATCATAGTAATTAATGCAATTAAAATATGATATATATAGCTCTGAATTCAAATTCTGTACTTATTGTATTTATTTGCATAATGTCTAAAAATTTTTGTATTCCTAGTGGGATCCTTGTGCAATGAAGACCAGGAAAATTAATTTTTTAAATCCGACATTTAGTTTTGTACTGAATAAATTATAAATTTAGTACGAGTTTCTTTTAATTTCCACTAGCTATTCTGACAGCAGAATCTAGTGTAAAAATGTAAATAATTTTGCTACGACTTCACTGAGACCCAGCGAGCTTACACAACACAGAGCTGCCACACACCTACACTGCTGTGAATATTTGTATTTATGCATCTGTTTTTATGTTCCTGAGAAACAAACAGGGGTGCCCATCACAAAGAACTAACAGTGTTGTAAGTGGCCTTAGCGACACATTCGAAATATCATCACTCTGCAGATAAAATGACAAACATCCTCTCTTCTAGGTGTTTCACGACCAAATGTTCACGTTTTATGTTGCCAACTTTTGTGAGGAAAGGGGTGGGTGAGATGCCAGATGGTCTGAGTTACGAGATAAGAATCTTATCTACTACTGTTCATGCAAGCTGCAACTTCCTTCCATGATATCCTTTACTGGGTTGGCTGACATTACATTGCCTGCTGTAAAAGTCTGGTATTGATTTTAAGCCGCCTTTTTAATATATTGTGACGTGCACTGGCATGTAGCACTTACTTGGCCTCTTATCATACAGTAATTTCAAATTATTTTTTGTCTTAATTAATATTTTTTTTCTGTTGTTTATAACAAATTAAGTAGGCCAACTTAACCAGGTATAGGGATGTATACGGCGGGATCCAACATATTAATTGGGGATGCTAATAGAGAAATTAACATAAACAGTCTATTCAAAATTTAAAATTTAACTGTTAAAGCAAGAGAGAAGTTATTTAATTTGACGTGTCAATTTTATCGGATTCATGTGGTATTTGGACTCATTTTAAAGCTAATTTAATTTCAAGCAACTTTTTCTCAGCTACTTTTTCTTATATTTTGCCTTGTTTGGATTTTTTAAATTTCAAGTAGCCTCTTAGCTTGCATCTCCTGGAATGGGATTTATTTGGCAGACTGGTCAAAGTTCTCTTGCTTGGAAGCACGTACAGAGAAGTGCTGGCTTTTAAAATTTCAAATAAGCTCTGAGCTAGCCTGTGCTAGGATGGATTTATCTGGCAGGCAGGTCAGAGTTCACTCGCTTGGAGGCACGTATTGGGACGTACTGGAATGCGATGAGCTCTGCCGGGTGTTTCTCGATCGACGTGGGTGGTAGTGTTGGGCGCAAAACTCCGTAAAGGTGGTGATCCGCGACAGATTGATGATGCTGCACATCCCCATTTAATAAACTTAAGGAATATTTAGCGGGTATAATGGAATAAAACGGTTTGTAAATTTATCAGTAACTATGTTACATAGTTTGCTTCCTTAGTGAACGCCAATTAACCAGCTTTTTAGGCAAGTTGGATCCTGATGTAACCCTCCGCCGCTCGGCCGAGTAAGTCAGAGTGTTCGCCCGGGAGAAGTTAGTTGTGATCCATCGGAACTAGGAAACGGTCACCGGGAGATGGCCGGCTGAGTGTTTTGTTTAGTTGGGGCGTCATGGCGGCAGGGAGAGGACGTGTTAAATGTGGGAGAGGGGTTGTGAAGCCTAGAGGGTGGATCCGCGAGTGAGGTGGGCAGTATTGCCATCACTAATTCCTTCATATTATCTTTTTTGCTGTGTGTATTGAGCGTAGTACGCAAGTAAGTAGGTGCAAGAAATGGATGCACATGTAAGTATAGTGGTTTTACGACAACTTCGGGGAAAGTAGTTGCACATTTGTATCTCGTGTTTTAGGCAGTTTTCTTTTGTGGAGCAAACTGAGGCAGATCAGAACCGATAATAGACTTGGACGAACACTCATGACTTGGTGAATTCCGCCACTGGTGTCACCTATTCACGTTCACGCCCTTAGTAGATAAAATCACGGAAAAGAATTTTTGTATGTTACTGTGCCATGTACGTCTGGTGAACTATTATTAAAAGAAACTGAAAGTTATTAAAAAAAATTTTGCTTCTTTTTCTTCTATGTAAACCCCTTAAGTAAACACCTCTGGCTATCCGGGCATATAAATATACAACGTCATACATAGATAACACCGCCACATTCTGTAGCCGCAAACAGGGACCCGATACCAAACATCTTCATCTCGTACATTTACAACAGCAACGGAGAGAGAGCAGAGAGACCCACCACAATATGTACCATTTTACTTCTGTAAATGTAAGAATGCAGATATTGTGCTAGTGAATATGTATGTAGGATTGCTCGGAATGAACAGCATACTTCAACACAATTTTTAATAAAAAATGTATTGCTTATGCACTCATGCACAGGGTGTATAGTCGTCGGGAAAACATGGAATTGTCTGGGATTTTGAAGTTGTTGTGGAAAAAGTCAAGGAAATGTCAGGGAATTGGACAATGTTAGGGAATTCTTCAAACCATAAAATAGCTGGAAAGTAATTCTCAATGTGTTAAGTAAACCGTTAACTTTTGCGGTTGCTGCAATAATTTGTAAAGGAATGTAGACATTTTGGGTTTTATGCTACCATGCTGCATTGTCTCAAGTTCACACAAATTACTGAGTGTGTTACCAAATCACCTGCTATTTGTGAAATATAATTGGTACGTATGCTGTATGTTCGCTCAATGTACAATTTGCAGTATCAAGTCCAGCAACTTCGTCAGTTGGCGTATTGTATTTCAAGCGAGTGCTCCTTATTATTGCGGCAACATACCATATTATTTGTACATTTAGCCACTCTTGATCTGAAACAAGAAGAATGCAGATGCTACTGTGGGTTTGTTCCTTGTTACTGTGTGTGATTAAATTTGTCAGCATGAAAGATGAAGCATGTACCGCATGTGAAGAAAGAAAGACGGGTTGAAACTTTTAGACTTGCACTCTGCTATTGTGGCCGCCATAAATACACACATTTTCATTGTTAGTTCCTTTGTCCATTTTGTAAACAACTGCCGGAGCTAGTCGTTTGTTTACAACAGGGATGCACAATGAAGTCATTCGTGGCAGCGATAATGTATTTTGTTTTATAAACTGTACAAACTGATACACTTTGATCAAAATAATTTACAGTATATTTTGTTCAAACTGATAAAATTCTGACTAATCACAGGAATATTGTTTGGTTTTTTGGCGGTGTTAATTACAAATCGTTGGCGTCCCAAAGTTGTTTTACTTCGCCATTATTTGACTGTGTTTTTGAAAACTGAAATGTTTATTGATTGTGAAAAATGGTGCAAATTTGCATGTGAAAATTTATGGGTACTTCTAGGTCTAATCATGGAAACACGTGCGTGTAATTTAATTTTGAGGTACAGAACTTAACCTAAACCAAATGGTACACATTTTGTTATTTTTTATATAAATAAATAAATATATATATATATATATATGAGACATGGCAACATCCAGAAAAAATTAAATTTAATGAAAGATGGTTGCTGGATGGTACCTTTTCTTCATGGTTGAAACCGATGGCCGAAGATATGTATTCCGCTTGCTGTACAGTATGTAGGACATCAATAGTACTAAGCAACATGGGCAAGCATACTTTGAACAGCCACATGACAGAAGAAAGAAACATGTAGCTGCTGTCTCTTGTAGAGAAAAAATCAGCGAGTTTAAAAACTTATCTCAGTACTGTCACCAAGTCGAATTCACAGTGTGTAAACTCCTCTTTAATAGAAACAGAAACACCTTGTTCTTCAGATTCTGTTGTGCAAGCTGCACCACATTTGGAACTAAAACCATCTTTTGCTACATTGTTTTGAATGATGATGTTACCAAAGCAGAGATAATTTGGTGTATGCATTAATGCAAAATAACTTCACTGCGTGGCAGTGAGTCTAATGTGGCAGTGATTCCTCTTATGTTCCCTGATTCAGAAATTGCTTCGAAAGTCAAGTTGCATAAAACCAAAATAGGCTACAGTATATTGTATGGGCTAGCGCCATATTTTCGTGGAGTACTCATTGAAATGTGCAGTCAGAGTGAACACTTTGTTGTGGGTTTTGATGAATTGTTGATGGTTTGTCAGAAAGGACAACTGGATGTGTTGGTTAGATTCTGGTCAGACAAGGACAGTGAAGTATGTACTTGCTATTATGGGTATGTCATTCTTGGACATGCAACTGTTGCTGACTTGCAACAATCTCTTGCAACAGATTTGGAACCATTCCTAATAAGATTTCAGTTTGATTTACCACTTGCACCATTTGTGTATGGATCGCTCCTTTCAACAATGAAAACCTGATGTCATTGAAACCACAGCAAATGTGGCTGCACTTGATCTACAGATGAAACCTAACGTATTACGTGCAAACAAAATTGATTTAGGTTGTGCCACAAAATTAGCTTTACGAAACTGCCAGGGAATCAGTGAACGTGAAGTATTGAAATTCCGTCAAGATTGTTGCAGTGCCATGACTGTTTTGTGCCAAAAATTATTGGAATGGTCACCCTTTAAGTATAACCTTACAAAAAGAATTTCTTGTTTTGATTCTGCTGTAGCTAAGCAGTCTGCCATTCAAAATGCACGTCTCTCGACCACCTTGAATACATTTGCAGAGGATGGTAGTCAAGCAGATACAATTCAATAGAAGTTTAGGACTGTATGTAGTAGTGATGTTTTCACTGGTGCAGTTACGTCTTTTCAAACTTTAGACAGAGTGGATCACTTTTGGATGCAGAATGTTCTACCTAGCTTCCCTGATGTTAAAGATTAAAGAGTTGCCCAAATTTTTGAAATGGTTTTTATTATTTCTCGTGGGAATGCTGCATTAAGAGGGGTTTTTCCCTTAATAAAGATTAAAGAACTTCTTGTAGAGAGTCTCCATGAACAATCTCTAGTTGAAAATGTGGTCACCAAGCAGCTTATACACAGTGCCAGAAATGCTCATGATGATATGTTTAAGCGCTAGAAAATCAAAGAACTGCGGCAGAAACAAATTTATTACCAAAAATGAGGAGTAAATATTAGTGATGATGATAAATGAGCTGAATGAGAAGAAAAAGAGAATCTTGGACACTGCTGAAGAAACTGTCGCTGCCATCAAAAGTCAAAGTCTCTCCAAAACTAAAAACTTTTAAGTGTCTTGTATTTGTACTTATTTTTGTTGTGTATGCATTTGTTATTTTCATGTAGGCTTATATGTTTAAAGTGTGGAAACTTCTGTGGATAAATTATACAGACAGCATATTTCTAATATTTTTGTGTCAGTAAAAATATAAACTTGTCAGGGAAATGTCAGGGAATTTCAGACAATACGTAGTTAGTGGACACAGTGTTGCAATTCATTCAATGTTGGGACAAGTCTGTCATAACTGATGTGATCCACTTGAGCAGTTCAAGCAGGGTACCATGTTGGCAGTTGCAAGACCTTGATCACGTGTGTGGCATTGGGCAGTAATTATAGTGGTTGGCTAGTTTGTGAGCATCCACTCCTTTGCGACAGTGCGCAGGTAGCAGGTGTGGGAACTAGGTGTAGAGCATATCATGAACATGTAGCCACTTGTAAGTTACATATTCTGCTCAGAATAATTTCTTTGAAATTGGTGTTTTTTCATTTTCCATGTTTGAAAAGTTTGTAAATTTTTAGTTATGAAGGAGCAAGGACTGCCCTTCCGCAGTCGACCCTACAGATTCCGTACTCAGAATGGAGGATACGTACTACTGGAGACAGAGTGGTCGAGCTTCATCAACCCCTGGTCAAAGAAGTTGGAACTGGTTATTGGTCAGCACAGAGTGCTTAAGGTGTGTTCTGTGTTGTTTACTGTATGATTTCCATCCTAATGCTTGTCATATATTCCCATTCCCCCCCTCCAACATTTCATAATCTATTTCTTTGTCAAACATTACAATTCTGTATATTATCTTTCCACTTGGGCAATCATGAATTGTTAGGTAATGTCGGTTATCTGAATTGTAGCTAACAGATTGGAAGACAAGCAGTGATCCAACCAGAATATTTATTATTATTGGTGAGAATTCTTATTAAACTTTGCAATTCAATTGAACCTATAAATTAGGTATATAAGGTCGTAGTGGAAATGTGTACTATTCTGGTTCTTATTGTGCACTTTCCTTACTAACAGGTCACTGTGTTTACGTGTCTATACCATCAGATTTAGACCATACATTTATGTTTACTGTTTCTAATTTCAGGGTCCACCAAACCCAGATGTTTTCTCAGTCCTGAAAGAGGGTGATGAATTGCCAGTGATAGTGGAAGAAGTTGTGAAGGAGAGCAAGGTTATACAAGAAGAAATCATATCTATGCTCAAAGAAGTATGTATTATTGTTAAAGGTATTACGTGTAGGTTTGCTTAGTGGTAAACAATAGTGAAGGCTACAATTTAGCTGTTAAGTTTGTATAGAGCTTGTAACTCTGATTTCTTCTAACTGCTTTTATGCTTTGCCAAGTATTATAAATTACAAAGGAAAAATTTGGGTGACAACAAAAGATATTTGTAGGACTTAGTAGTATTAAATGATATTACAATTATAGGTCTATGCCAAAGTTTTTTTTAAGAGGCAAAATATTTAAAATTTTGAACTTTAAAATTTTATTAGTTATCTGTATTTTGCTTCACAACTCTTCAGAGGACTGTCAAAAATAATTTAAATGCTTTGTACGTTGCTGAAAATGTTTGTAATCTAAATACCACATAGGTGAAGGACTCAAACACTACTGTATCAGGAATGGTTTCAAAAGCTGTTGGTTGGTGTTGTATTGGTTGTTAGTGGGTAGTTGACACAACTTTGTATTTCCCAAACTAATTCATTGTGTGTCATAATTCACCTACCTATTCTTTTACCTTAAGTACATACTGTAGCTTTGTAAATAGTGTTGTTAGTTCTAATTATTAGCTCTAACCAGCAACTGTGAACAAATATGGGTAATGTATGTGTTATATAGACGGTGTCACGGTCTGTGGTGGAAGTGAAGCAGCAGGTTTCTAAACGGTGCAAAGAGCTTGCCACCTTCATGGAATCACTAATAGGGGAGAGGTCGAAGCCTGATCTCAACATTGTGCTGCCACAAGAGGAGCAGAGCATATCGGTGAGCAGTCGACCTCGTCAAGGCAATGCAAATTCTGTGCATTCATTTTGATGATAGACCTGCCATAAGTAGTTTGGATTCGGGGTATACCTAAAGGTAAGGGTAAATTGTTATGAAATTGGTGGCCTAGAGCAGCAGGAAAGTTTAGTACAACAATATAATTTTTTATTTGACTGAGTTACTACCCGTATGATGAGTTATTGCCGGCGGCAGCTAGAGGAACTACAGTGTTGGTATGATGCAATCGTGTCCGGCAGGTAGCAGTGTATAGTTCGCACAACCACACACTGTCACCTACGCATGGTATCAGAGTGTTGCGCGCGTGCGTGTGGTGTGTCGGAACGATTGCAATGATTGCTGTGATTGCATTGATCCCACATTTTAAGTGAAAGTTTCATTATCAGTAGTGTTGTAACATAACAGAAAAGTGGTTTGATTATCCCACTAGGCAAAGCAGTTGAAAGGGCGGTGAAAGCAGTAGGTGTAAGTTAAAAGACAGTGTGCAATATTGCCAGAGAGTGTATGAAAGCAGAAAAAGACGGAACTGCCATTTCCACTCCACGTAAACGTTGTCCATGACAAAAGAAGACTGAACTTAACGACTTTGGTAAAAGTGTTGTGCTTCAAACGTTTCTGGAATATTATGAAGTACACCACAACATTCCTACTCTGCGAAGGCTGTGAAAGGAAAGATACAGTGTTCTGCGAAGATAGATACGTTTTGGAGAATGATTAAAGACATGGGATTTAAATTTAAGAAATGTAAAAATGTGAGGCATGTATTAACGGAGCAAAACAATATTGTTACACGGCTTGTAACCTATCTACGTGCACTGCGGCAAAATGAAAGTGGACTTAAAAACCTGTGGTGTATACGGATGAAACATGAATTCATACATACTACACTGTAAAGAAATGCTGGCAGCACGACGAGGTTCAGGGGGTTATGGTGAACCAAAGTACTTGACAAAGGGCTATTGTAATGTATGCTGGTGGTGAAATGGGTTTTCAATATTTCATCAAATGGGCAGAATTAATTTATGATTACAAGTCTGCTTCAGCAGATTACCACCATGAGATGAATAATGTTAACTACAATAAATGGTTACAGACGCAACTGATGTCTAATCTTCCACTTTGTAGCATTGTGGTCCTCGATAAATTAAATCCTCTGGCATGTTTCGTCGAAATTTAAGGTAGGGTAATTATAAAAAAGTCTGTTAGCTCAAAGCAATAACAAAACACATTTACTGTCAATGGGTAAGCCACAGCCGTGAAAGAAAAAAAAATTGGTAATAAAAAAATTTAAAAAAAATGTTTTGAGGAACGCTTGGGGAGCGTGCGCATGGTGAGTTAGGCTGCCCTGCGTGCCTTCAACACGTGAGAAGTGATGACTAACACCATCTAGTGTCAATCTTTCCAGCTCTCTCCTGCCCGCTCCACCAACGAAATTCAGGAAATTCCCATGAAAATGTTTTAAAGAAAATTGCAATTAAAAGTTTGCGAGACAACTGTAAAATAATAAATACGTGCAGCGGCCATTGTAGCTTGTAGGCAACCGCGCTCGTTCAACAAACTGGTTAGTCTGTTCGCCAAATTTACTTTGCACTAGAGCATTTTTAAGCATCGGAGAAACAAATTATATAAGTTTACGGTAGTTAATTCATTGTAAAAAGTCCATAAATAGATAATTAAATTTTTTTTTTTTTTTTTATAAATTCTCTGATTTTAACTCGGACAGAAAATAATCACGCTGCACGCCACTGCATTCTAATGGAGATGCGAAGTACTGCCTGTGAATTAGTTCCTGTGGCCTCCACCGCCGCGATGTGGTGACAGGGTACCTAGATGCCAGCCGCTAGTGAGAGGATGTAGGTGCGCTTTTGTTACACCACACAGCGTCGTATGCTTATCTCCAAGTCACTCCCGTGGCCAAAGTTTTCAACAAATTTTAACAATTTTTTTTGTTTTATCTGCAGATGGTTTAAGCTTATCTACACAGAAATAAGTATATACTGTGGCCAGTGGTGGTATTTTTAGTAGACTTAAGTTACAATTTATATTCCATTTTATCAAAGTCACTCAGTTATTTCATAAATTTTTTTGTAATTTTTTGAAGGTTGCTAAAAATTATTTTGTTAAATTGATATTTTCGTTAAATCAGTGTACACAAAATCGAGGCTCTACTGTAGCTGGCTGTTGTCCTATTTGTAGGTATTGAGTTCAGCCTGATGAATTTTGTGCTGCATTGTTAATTCAGTTTTTAAAGAATGATGAAATAAAATATTTTCTTACTATCCAACCCTGTCTTAGATTGTAAAGTTAAGTACCGTATGTTCTTTTACTATACAGTAGGTTTGTTGTTACTTGGGATTTGGTCAGAAGGTTAACCTTGTTCTTTTCTTGTCAGGAACATGGTTCTGAAGTTATGCTGGGAGAAATATCACCACACCATGATTACTGTGACAGCAAGTCTTCAACTGAGACTCCACCCAGTTACAACCAGCTTAACTACAATGACAATATTCAAAGGTATATTTTTAGTATCTCACACAGAATTATATGTTCTTAGTTTGTGATGCAGAAGCAAGGATTTTGTGACCAGATTTAAAAATAGTTTTCAGTTTGTTCAGGTTCTCATGATATGGAATTATCAGAGGTATATCTGTACTTGTAGCCTTGGTTTTTGTCTCTGTGTTGGAAACGGCTCGGCGGATTTGGTTGTGAACTAATTTTTAGGATGTCCCTTGTCAGTGACTGCTTATGGCTATTTGTTCGCACTGTTGGTTAAGGTTACTGTGAGTGGAGCATATACGTTTGGCTGTGGTGGTGAGACTATATGGTAGTGATTTCTTAATATGGTGTGGGTGGTCGCTGTCGAAATGGAGGTATTGCAAGTTGTTGGTCGGCTTGGTTAGCACAGAGGTGTGAATGTGCCATGTGTATTGTTATTGCAAAATTTGACATGATATGTCCTATATCATAATTGCTGTATGATCAAATTGGATGAAAATTAATTGAATTGAATTATGACAATCCAGTCGCAGCACATGCTGCATCACACAAACAAAACTTTGACTCCTGTTATAACACCAACGTAGTAAGAGCCCTACCACCCTCAAACAATAGCCCAAAACTAAGGCACTGGGAACTAGCACATCAATACATTACTAAATCTTGACAACCCCCTGGTCTCAACATCAGATAATCACAGCAATAGCACCCGAATACCACTACACCCCAACATCTCTTCTTTTTGAATTTTCTCCACACACCCTAGTTCGCTCAATGGCCACTAGAGTAACCAACCATGCTTTCAACGCCTCAAATTTACTCAGTGTGCCTGAACTCGCCACCTGAACCTAATGAATCTGGCTTAGCCAGCGCAACCGCACACCTGCGCAACAATGTGTTCGTCCTTTTATATGTGTGAAACTGTGAGTACCTGAACCATCCGTCATTTTATTCAATTGGTTTAACCCTGCAGCCAATAGGGGTGTGCGAATAGTGGTTTTAGTGTTTCGTATAGTTTTTGAACAAATATTAATTTTTTTGAATATTTTTCAAGTAGTGTTTCTTTCAATTAGGTATATATTTGCCAGTGCATACTTTTGCATTTTTACGGAGGTATAGAAATCCTCTTTGCTTTATTAATAAAAGCATCAAAATTTAGCAGTTTTAACTTGATAACCGTGAACATTCTTAAAACATATTAGTTTTTGTTACTTTGTACCTGTTCTTACAGCACTATTCTTTTTTTCTTATCAGTTTTCGTCTCTTATTATATTTGCGAGACGAAACAAAATAGTTTTTGTACTACAGATGGCATAGCTGATAGAGTTTACTTGCCTAGGATACGTGTATAAAATAAAAAACAGGAATTTTCTGTAATATTTCTAGGAGAATCTTAGTAGGCGTACAGAAATTTCAAAGCTAAATTAATATGTAGTATAATATTACAATGCTACAAAAAATTAGTTCTTAGTGTGCAGGAAACAATGTACCTAATGCTAATGTTTAGAGAGACTGATCACTCTTCAAACTAATTTTCGTAAAATAACAGTTAAACTTCCTACGTGTTTCATGTATGGAAACATTTGTGGAAGAGTTTTATAGAAATTTCGAATGTTCTCAATCTGCTATTTACATTAACAAATACAAGTATCAGTAAGTTTGCCCATAGGACATTCATATTAACCATTTCATTCAGGCCTTGCTTACTTACAAAAATGTTTACAATACCACAATATTAGCTGTGTGTAAAGTTCTAACATGAACCGTCGTAATTTCATCCCAACTTTTTTTTGTGGTTAAAAGTGGCCTCTAGCTTTCGCCCACGGCCAAGAACAAGAATCAATACTAGAAAACACAATTCAATTAGTAGAACCAATAGTCATGAACGAGACACTCTATTAAACTCGAGAAGCTTTCAGAACATCACAAACACTTAACGTATGCCGAATACCCGACACAGGATCCCAAAAACTGAACTGTTCACGGTGGTGGCTACTGTTTTCATCCCAACGAAATACCTTGGATCCATATTTTGGGCACGTTAAATTCGGAATTGCAGACCACACTGTTGTGACTGTGCATAGAGGTATATATGACATTGCCCAGTATTGTTGCAGTACTGGCCGGCAGGAGCGCTGGAGTTTGTTGTTGTTGACAAGATGGCGTCATTGTAATTGTTGTAATTTGGAGATATAATAAATAAGTTTCCTTTTGAAAAGATTATAGCATTAAACACACACCAAAAGACGAAAATTATGTTTCCCCATTTTTTGGCCATTTTGATTTGTGTTCCCGCTCTTTGTGACATCGGTAAGGATCCACAATATTTTGTTTTGCTTCTTTAATTAACTTCCCTGCAGCAGGGGCGTTATTTCAGGTTTTCTTGGTTAAAGGGGGGGGGGGAAGATTTTTTTTTTGGGCGACAGTGAACTTGTTGCATCTTTTATATTAATTAAGCATTTATAAATGAGAAACTTTAATAATAAAACTTTAGTTTTATGTGCTTAATGTTAGCATTATTTAAATAACAAAGTACACAAACATTTTATACACTTGAAATTTCTAAATTCCCGGAATGGAGGGGGGGTATATTTGAACCCCTCCTTCCCCCCTAAATGATGCCGTTCCCACACAGCAAACATTTTATGTAAACGAACAGCGTCAAAAGTAACATAGATGTATGTACGGCAACTACGTAGACGAACTTTTGCTCGCTGCCACAGCTGTGATCTTAGGGCGGTATTCATAGTTATATCTTAAGCACTAGCTCCATCAAGATGTTCTCATTTGCTGTCTTAAGTTCAATTTTTCTTCCATAGACACTTCTTAAAGCTGATCTCAAGCAACTGTTAAACAAGACAGTCTCCATCAAGACAATCTTATATTCCTCTGTCTTAAGACTGTGTTTTCATGTTGCATAGTGTGTGCTTGAGATCACCTTTTCCGAACTGTATTTCATAGTCGTCGAGCACCTGCTTAAGCAAAGGAATAAGATTGTCTTCCTCAAGTCAACTGCCGAGGTGACTCAAGACCATCTCGATGCATTGTAAAATGGCGGATGTTAGTGAATAACGATAACCTCGTACACTATAAGAACTGTATTCCTATTGTAAAGCATATAAAACGTTGTATATATGATGCCGATTGAGTTTTGCATTTGGCACAACCTTTATAGTATACAGAGTAGTAATTTATTTCTGCCGAGACAGAAAAAAATTGTCTCGTAATACCTATACTTGTTGCAATTCTCGTCTGCAGTTCGAGATTTAAATAAAACTTTACGGTGAAAATACATAGGCCTATTACAAAATATGTATATAATTTCTTTTTTATTTTAAGGTACATTTACATGAAATGAATACACTTCTTGTTTTCTAATATATTTTAATAGTATGCTTATCTATCGTGTTGTCGTAGCGTGATTGGTAAAGCATCGGCAGAATAGCGATGTTGAGTTTATTTTTGGTGATTAGGGTTCGATCCCGACTTCTTCCAAAAAAATTTTATGTCATGAATTAGTTTTATTTATCACGAAATAAATTTTAATTATTCTTATTTTGCTATTGTCAATCATATTTCCTTAGTTAAATACCTTAAATTGCTTACTAAAGCTTTACAACTGACATGTACATTATGTGTGTAATTATGTCTTTAATTAATACGACAAATATGCGAATACGATTTTTTAAGAGATTTTGTACATTTAAAGGATATGTAAGTTAATAATATACAGAGTAAAAAAAAGTACGTGTTCGGATTTGAACCGTCATCCTCTGAAATATATAAGACAGTGTACCTTACTAATCTGCCACTTATCAAACTACACCACAGAAACACATGTGATAAACAATTTGTAGTTATAAATATATGAAATGCTTCATTCAATATTTAGTTAAAAGTTAGTTTTATGGTAGCAGCTGGGATTCTCTGTAAACAAACACACTATAATTTTTATTTTAAAAATTATATTGCTTTATTTTCCATTAATACAGGAATTTATTATTTTATTATTATTATTATTATTATTATTATTATTTTTGGGATTTATGTAGGCAAACATATTTTATAACATTTAACGAGTGAACCTCTTGTTATTTATTACAAATATATGCAATTTACTTTCTACAAAATTCTCTGGCACAATATTTATAAATGATGGAAAGTTTGTCTTAAAATAGAAGTCCACCTCATTACTCGTTTATGAATAGTCACTAGGTTAGCCAAGGTTTAGTTAAATTGCTAAATTTCAACTTGATTCTCTTAGAAACGTGTTCCAAGTGGAGTTTTCTAGTGTTCAAAATGTAAACCAAACTAACTACAGTATTTGCTTATATTTGATCGTACCTTGGCTAATAATTGGTAATAAAGTATCTTGATACATTAACAAGAAAAACTGCAGGTAACTTTGCGAAAAGGCCATATTTATTGTGTGGTGTTCGTAAAGTGTTCGGAATCCTTCGTGTACTCTCGGCCATCTTAAGTTTGTGCTTCGTCAAGCCAGAAGTAGTGCCAAACAAGCTCGTCTTGAAGCGCGCGGTCTTGAAGAAGATCGTATTGTTCGTGGACTATGAAACTTTAGAGTTGAAGTGCTGTCTTAAGAAATAAGATCGTCTTGGTCAAGTCGTCGTCTCGAGACATGACTGACTATGAATACCGCCCTTAAACCATTGCCGCCATCTTGTGTGTAACAAGATGTTTCCGTTAACACGTATCACTATGCTTCAAGGGCAAAGTGAGTATCTGCGCGAGTATATCTATGGCTACGAATGAATGTGACGCCACACTGGAATATGTAAATATTTGTGTTGTAAATATCAGCAAATGTCAGTTCTTGTACTTATATTTATTTTACCCTTTAAACATCCACGAAAACTGTAAAATCCGTAAATTATAGTATGCTTTTAAGGAGAAATAGCCTTGTTATCACCTCAGATTATTTTAAGGAAGTGTTTAAAATTCACTATTTGAAATAGTTCGAATACTTCAAAATTTGGGAATATGGTATTCATTTTTCGAATTCAAATAATACGAATTTAATATTTGAAATATATTCGAATTTTCGAATATTAGCACACCCCTAGCGGCCAAAGCCTTCTTCACTTACAAAGTAACAAACATGTACAGTATGAGATAAAATTTTCAAAGTAATCAAGTATTATAGGCCGTTCGGAATAAAGTGAACACTAACTATTTAACCTTTGAGAAATATCACTAGCTGTTACTACATATGATTCAACATTACCGATAGTCACTTTACCGCTTGTATGGTTGGCAACGAAATAACACAACATAGTTCCCTGTTTATTCGTGTTTAAATACAACAATACTGAAAGAAACAAAATCAACCGACAGCTATATAGTTGTATTTTATATAATTAATAAACTTATTTTTATCAAACTATGTATGTACCTATTGACTGAACAATTTATCTTACACGCATAAACATAAAGTGACTAGTCCCAGGAGGTTAGACTTTTCCCGTCGTTAGCTGCTACACGCGGAAAGATACGAATTGGCTGGAAATAGATCTTTAGCAGGGCCTTTTCGAGTGCTCACTTTATTCCGAACTGCCTATAACTGCTAATTGTTTCTGCTTTTATTTATAAAGCAGTGTAACTTTTTATACCTCTTTGCAAATGCAAAATTACGTGTTGGAAATTGTTAAACTAAAAAAAAGCAGTATTCTGAAATTATTTGAAAAAGTTAATATTTTTCCCAAAAAAATTTGAAATGCTAAAAATCTCTATTTGTACACCCTCATGGACTAGTATGTGTGTAGAAAGTAATGTGGAATGCAAATTTGTGCCATAATAATTAGGGGCATGGGTGCAGCCCACTGTGCTAAGTTTTCACTCCATCATTTACAGTATTTATTTGAAAATTTGCCAGCTGCTGTAGAACACGTCTACACTCGACAACAGCCTTAATTTGAATGCAAGATGATGGAGAGCAAAGTCATTTTGCAGCAAACACTGCTGCAAATTAGATTTGTTTGTGCCAACATAAATCCATTTCCTACTATCTTTCCAGAACCTTCTTAACAAAATATGCCAAAAGTAAAAATAAACATAAGAAAGCAAAAGGATCATGACTTTATTAAAAAGACATACACATGCACAGGGGCAGGGGGCAGAGATGCAGGGGGGCAGTGACACATATGTCAGAGGTGAGACAGGCACACACGCATACATACACATTCTAAATATTAAAATTACATAAATCACTTAAGACTCCAAAAAAATAACAATTAAGCCTACACCATTACATAACCATCTCCGAACAGTATGACAAGTGTCCAAAATAAAAGGCAACAACAAATAGTGTACGTACAAAAAAGTGCCCTTTAATGCAACGTTATGAGCTATGATTGTACAAACTGACTGTAGTTATGATTTATGTTTGTTTTCTCACTGTAGGTTCTTTGAAAGCCGTCCAAAGACCACATTATCCGATGAGTCTGCTGAGTCAAAAATGGAGATAAACAGGTCTCCTATTAGCACAGATGAAGAAAGCAAGTGTGTTCAGTCTACGGTGTTGCCAAGGTAACTGTATGCAGCTGTTATGCAATGGGTGCGATAGATCATAGTTGCTTATTTGTTGGTTTACACTATATACTAATAATGGTATGAAGCTACTTTAATGATGTCTTGAGGAATGAGTCCATTGTTTGTTTTAGTTCCATGCATCAGCATCGTAAGCATTTGATTTTTGAGGGGGACGTCACTGGTAGAGAAAGTGTACATATAACCTACGTAATAAAGGGGTGTGTAGGAGTCCTCCACCGGGAAATTTTATATTTTGAGGTGCAAAATGCTGCTATTTTTAAAGAGTTTCTGCATCAAAATATTTAATATACAACTGAAGGAAATCCTAATTTAAAAAAAATCGTAAAAACTAAGAAATTTTTTGGGAGGTACGTGTCCCCTCCGTTCCCCCCGTTTACGACGCCCGTGGTTCCATGGATAGGTCTTTGGAGATCAGATGTTACAAACAAGTTTTGGCAGAGGAACAGAAGTCTTTGAGAAATCCTATCATAATTTTTGTGTTTGTTACAAGTTTAATGTAAAGCCACATCTGTAAGAACCATTGAACTTGGTGTTTAAAACTGTCAACTGGCTTTTATTTGTGTTCCACTTTTTGTAAAAAATAATGTCCATACATAGCACTATTTATTCAAAAAAATTTGTGAAGCCACTTATTTTGCCTTGAAGATAGGACCTCTGTAGTGCAAGAGATTTTTTCCAGTTGATTGCACTAAATGGTGCTAGTATAAAAATTACTGGATACTGTATTTGCAATACTGGAAATATGTACCACATTTACGTGTGTATAACGCCCCCATTTTATGTACCAAAAACATATTTTAAAACAGTAAGACTACATTAGATAATAATGTTTAAAGAGTAATTTGTGTCAATATGGCTAATGGCTAATTCAAAAAATTATTTTTTAAAAGACACATTGTATTTTTTAATAATATTCTGTCTGTTACCACTGGCTCTCATGTAAGTAAATATGGCTGCTGCCATGTTGCCTTTTCAGTAGTAGCACATAATACAAATGAAAGTACTAGATTATTAAGTCACTGTCAATTTTATTGCCAACTCAAGGTATTGAAAAATACCACAAATGAAATGATGTAACTGAATAAATAAAAAAAGTAAAGTGAAAAATCATTGTTCACTAATTGTGAAACATATAACTCAAACTAGTTGGTACAAGACGTCACTTCAGAAGTTGTTGGGCTGTTTCGACTGGACACTGCTCAGGACGTATCCACAGAGTATCATGGGAGACATTCGCTGCTGCACACAGTCCGCTCTGCCTAACTCATACTTGCCACGTGGTTTATTTTTTGAAAATGTTTTATAAATATGTACGTTCGTAAAAATAATTTAGGCAGCTAAATTCTTTGCCTTAATTCTTAATATTAATACGTACTTCAATTTTTTTTGCTACTGGTGTTATGAACTGATTTATTTTTTTTTTTTCAATTTTTGAAGTTTAAGATTATGATATCTGTTATACCCGGGCGGCTATTACATTTACAGAAATGTGGGATAATTCCGGTACTCAAGTTTCGAAGTGCTGTTTGTGGTCTGCCATCTAGGCATAAAGTTAAATAAACTGAAACGTTTATAAATTGTGAGAACGTACGTATTTAAATAAAAGTTAATGTTAATGTATTATTTTTCCAAGCTATTACTATTGTTAATGAACTAATACGACTATTGGCAACAACATTTCTCTTATTTCACCAGTAAAGATTTTGCGTGGATACGCGAGCCAAAGTAATTTGTTTCTAGTCTCTGCTTTTGATGTTTGACCATCAAGAATGTGAAAGTTTTTTAAAAATCTCTCAGAACTTGTTCGTGTGACTAAATGCTGTAATAAATTATGTAGTTGCATATCATTATTTCTGTTTTTTACCAAACAATAAAATGAAAGTGAAGTTTATAAACATTGAATTCTATTTAATAAATGTCTGCGTGGAAATCATTAAGAGAAACGTATTAGCTGGGTTTTGCTGTGTTTTGTATGCATAGGGTTAGCTTAGCTGGAGCATTTAAAAACTACGCTGCACTGCTGTCACCTCCCCTCTCACCCTTAATATACTTCCTCTCCCCTCTTTTTCATCTCTTAATTCTTTCCTCCTCCGTCATCAGTTACTTTGCTGCTCACTTTTTTGGCATGTTTTGTTGGTCCTGCTACATGGTATATTGTCAGTTAAGTAAATGTAGGTTTAATTTTGCTGCAAACATGAAGCCGAAGGACTTCCCACTGATTAAGTGTCTGCTATTGTTGCTTGTCTGCCAATGTGTACTCATTTCTGGTGTTGGCATCGTTTCAACAGTACATAGTTGGCCACTGGGTCAGTTTGGTTGCATATGTAGCTTTACCATAGTGGCAAGAAGAAATTTGGTATAGGGGTACAGTGACATGCTCTTTTCATTCTATTATACAATAATAACAAGACCCTGTCCCCAGTAGAACTGTTAGATTATGTTTAATATCCAAAGAGGTGTTATAAGACAGGTTAGAAATCTCCATTGCTAAGGCAGCATGTACATTACTGTTCCATCTGTTTTGTGAGAGAGGCAAGGAAGGGATAACTGCAACTGTCTCACATAATTGGCTTGTGTAGCTGGCTAGTAACTAAGTGTGAAAAACAGTGGTTTAAGCCGGAGTCTGTCAAAGGTCATATTTCTAATTCTTCGGTGTTCTGTATCTACAAACTGATTTTTGTTTATTATGCAGCAGTGTTTCCCAAATAATATTTAAGAGAAAAGCTAAGTACAGTACGTATTTCGTTGTGTATAAAGATATGCCGTAGGTTTTTTTCACTATTGCACAAACTGAATGACAGGAAATCACTGAACTGGTCCAAGATTCGAGCTATCAGTGGATGATAATGGTAGGCCATACAGTATGTATGACATGAATAGGTTCTTGACTTATTAAACACTTGTAGAAGTTTGGTTGGGGGTGGTTGTAGGTAATTGCTATGTTGCTTGCTGACAATCATCCCATTGTCTTGCAACATTTGTCTGTAGAGTAATTTATGAATTTAATTGCTAAAATGAATTGAAAATCTACTTTTTTTTTATTATTTTTTATTTCCAGTTATTTCCAGTTCTCTTGGTACACCTTTGAAATTGCTTAAATTGGTTCCACGCCTGTGTTACCTGATAGGTACGTAATACAGAAGGCTAGTGGTTGTCTATTGATATTTATTTGTGAATGCAATTACGTGCTGGGATGGCTGTTTGCCTGTAAAATACAGTATTGGGTCCTGCTGCTACCACAAGACTATTGGTGTACTGTAGTTAACATATCAGTTCTGTAACCTGAATTAGTTTTGTGAGATGAAGTGTTGGACAGTTGGCATGTTTTCCAGTGCATTGTCTGTGTATTAATTACCAGTTTTCACCTTAAAAAACATAACATTATGAGTAAAAATATGCACAGCCTCTTTTGAAGTGTTATATTTGTGCCTGTTTGCAGTCTGTATGAAAGTAAATAATGTAGTGGCTAAATACTGATAGCATTACTTTTTTAACTGTTGAAGTTTGATTTACAACCTGAGTTGTGACTGCATGCACAAAAATATACTTGTGAATGAATTCTGTTAGGTGATATAACACAGTGTCTACTGGTCTCCGAAATCACGGAAGTCACCGAAAAAGTCACGGAACATAAACAAGGTTACGGAAGTCACAAAAAAATCACGGAATTTAATAAAGGTCACTGATTTTGTAAGTTGGCAGTTGAGTGCTGTGTAGGAACAAGAAGTTTATTTTCACATGTTGAATTGTGCTAATTTATTTTTTAGCTTCGGAAAATGAGCATATACTTTGCTAGGAATTCTCTGCTAGTTCAACCTTTGTGCTGTACTGTGTTCGGTACTTGTGCCCTTTTAACGATGGCAAGCCTAGATATTGTAGGTGTGCTGCAAGAGCCAAGTTAATGCAAAAATGATTCCGTCAACTTGTTCATACTTGGTCACTTAATGCTTTTCCCCGAGAGTATATTCATAATATTGTTGCCTTATTGTTTAAGAGAGCAGCATACAATATCAAGATGTTTAAAAAGGAGAAACTGCTGGAAGAAAAAAAAAAAAAAAAAGGAAGAACTGCTCAAAATTGAGAGACAGCTAAAAAACTAAGAAAATTATATAATCTTTGTTTTATAGTTCTTGTAAATAGTTAAATTTTGCTACTGTGACACATTATAAGTGATTACTAGGCAAAAATACATAGGTCACAGAAAAAGTCACTGAATTTTGTTGGATGGGTTGGGTAGACATCCTGTATAAAGTTGTTCACCAAGCATGCTGTAGGCCCTACTTATTTTATGGCACAATGGAAAATGTCTCGTGTATTAATACAAGTGTATTTTGGAATAGTGACTTGTGTCATGAGTGAAGGGTGTAACCTGTCTTCATCACAGTATTTTGTGTGGTGACTGTGTCTGGCCATTGTGAGTTTTGAGTAGGGCCTTTGTAGTAACTTGTGTTCCGTGGCAAGTTGCAGCGGCTGCAGCAGCAGCGTAGCTGTGACGGACAGCCAGGAGACAACCAGCGAGGCATACAAACCTCCCCACCTCACCGAGGCCTTGTTGTGCAGGTGACTACTTGACAGCTCTGTAGTGCTTTTAATTCTCACATCACCTGCATGCTGTACCTCCCCGCTTGAATTGGTTGTACTGTGGCTTAGAACATTTGTGATCTTGTCTGTGATCATCATGAATCAACTAGTGCTCTGACCACACACTGTTTGGCATTATTAGGTCGTCTTGAGAGATAAATTGATGGCTCAGTAGTGGCACACCTCACCCTTGTTATTAAAAATATTTGGCTGTCATTATTTAAAATAAGTCCCAAATTTGGTACTGTATTTACGTATGTATAACACTCCCATTTTATATTTGGGGGAAAAAAAAAGCTGCTGCCATGTTTTCACTTGTATAATACAACGCGTAACAAATTAGAGCACTTGATTTTTTTTTTTAAGTTACCATAAATTTAGTTGCCAACTGAAGGTATTAAAAATACCATAAAGGAAAGGTGGTTACTGCATAAATAAAAAATAAATAAAATGAAAAATCGTTCACTAATCAGCGCTAGATTGTTGGTATAGATCTTCACTTTGAAGTTCACTTTGGAAGTTGTCGGGCGGCTTTGGCTGGACTTGGCTTGGGACATGTCCAAAGAGTATTGTTGTGGGAGACATTCTACTCTGCAGCATATGCTGCGTGCTAGAAGTGAAATTCTGTTGCAAACACTCCACTGTACC
Organism: Medauroidea extradentata; assembly: GCA_003012365.1. NCBI lineage: Eukaryota > Metazoa > Arthropoda > Insecta > Phasmatodea > Phasmatidae > Medauroidea > Medauroidea extradentata. Next base: position 17,429 of record PNEQ01124386.1, on the reverse strand, counting down.
TCATTCAACTCGATGCGTGATTTTTTTAAAATGATTTAAGAAGATGTAAATTAATAAAAATAATTTGGGTAGCTAAATTCTTGTCTTATTGCTTGTGGTGTAATGTTAATACTTACAAAAAAATTTTTTTTGGGAAAGGGTGTTGCACATTAATATTCTTTTATATTTTTAATTTCTGGTGTTCAGAATTAGGGTGGATGTTCATTATATATGGGTGGGTGTAATACTCGCACAAATACGGCAAATACTTTGTGATAAATCAAGTGGACAAACTCTCATTTGTTATATTTGTAATAGCGAAACTTTGAAAAAAAATTTGATAGCCTACTTTTCTTCTTTATTTTATCAGTACAAGTCATGTTTTATTTTCACTATAGGGTAGTAAAATTATTTTTATATTTTTGTTGTTGCAGTACAGGGGATTCTCGAAAATTTGTTCCCTTTGTGAACGTCAATCTATAGTATTGTTTTCATCTCACAATTTTTTTGTATTTTTGTCTTGTTTTAGTGTAATCATAGGTTGGCAACAGTGAGTCAGTATTCACTATTTTTTCTTACATGTTTACTATCATAGGTTGACTGCAATGAGTACGTATGAAGCACTTAGGTTTTTTTTGGCAGTGAGATGTATCCAGCTTTTATAGATTGGTGAAAATGAAAATGTGTGAAGCATTTGTAAATATTGTATGTATGGAACGGTTTTTTATGATATTGACATGTTATCTCAAAAGTAAGGTTAGACACACTGCGGTAATTTGTGGGCATGATTATTGTTTTATCAGGAAGTATAAATTGCTAATCTTGCTATTATTTTACAAGTTCTATTGTTTGTTTTTTTTTTTTTTTTTAGGAAATGTGATCAAGAATAAATACATAATTTTTCAATACAGTACATATTTAGAATGTTGGTTTCCAACAAACAGGTTATGGGATATTTTTCAGGTGTACAAGCCAAGACTGCATCCATCGTTTTCTGCATGCCTCTTACTTTTTTGTTTTTCCAATGAAAAACTTAAGTTTCGAGAATCCACTGTACTACTCATTTTAATGTTTCACAATTTTTCAAACTACATACAGTCAATTGTGTTGCACTTTATTGTTATTGCTTTCTGCCACATGTAAGGTTGTAATTTGTAGTAGTTACTTTCTGTTTACTACAGCTTTGTTTTATAATTTTGTGACTCCTTTTGATGTTGAAAATGGTATGTGGCTAATTTTGTTGCTTTAGAACAGGTAAAAATGACAGTTGTAAAGATTGCACGGTACAGTCAAGCCTCGCTACTATGAAAAGTCACGGTTACAGAAAAATTTATTGTAGTTGCCAAACTACCCTTCTTTGAATCCTTCAAAATAATTAAAATAAAAAAAAATAATAAATAAATAAAAAAAATGGTTTAAGTGCATTTAATTTACTCGAAGTCTTGCATTTAGCAGTGATGTGAAACAGACATTTTTAAAAAATGAAATAATGATTCCATTTAATATGCAAATTTTTATGATGAAATTTATACTAGTTAAGCTTATATTACAGTTTACTTGGTTAAAAAACAGTGCACTGCAGATATGTGGAAACTAGGCAGTGCGGTAGACAGAGCATGCAACCTTGCTGCAACTATCTGCACTACTCCCACCTTTGTCTAGTTGCTTGCCATCGACTAATCAGTGTTGCCTGACACCCATATGTGTCTTGTTTTCTTCCTTTCCTCTGAAGCATATTACTTTTCTTTAGCAGTTCTTCAGTTTTTAAAATCAGATGTCAGTGTGGTGTAATTCAATTTTTTTTACTTTGTTACTATTGCGTGTGTTTTAACTCTGTAAATGGGAAAGGGCATTCACTTATTGTGCACCAGATCGTACATGTTCAGATTTGTCTCAAGACTAGGTCTTGTATGTGGTGTGATATGTGATGTAGCTCGTCACACATGAACAAAAGAATGTGAGGAGAGGTCTGAAGATGGCAGCAGTGTGAGTGTAGTTGTTTACATTGTGTGCTACTCGTGCTTACAAGTCTTTACTCTGCCAAATACTGTAGTTTGGCAGAGTGAAATCTATACTGTTTTTTACCACATATGGCATATCTAAAAAATTAGATTACGAATGACACAATATTAAAAAATATAGACATCTTTGAGAATGAAATGGAGTCCCTTTAAGCATAAAATAACCTCAGTGTTGCGAACTTGTGCAACTGTGCAATATCTTATTTGTCAGGCTGCTTTCTTCCACTTCTCCACAAGTGTCTACATACACTATATTGTCCATCACTGTTGTTATGCAAGCTAGGCATAGATAGGTAAGTGCATGTGGTATGAACGAAAGGGGATGAGGAAGGGGAAATAGGACAAGTTAAACACACTGCTTGCTTGCCTTGGTTCAGTGTTGCGCACTATGCCTATCTGGTCTAGATTCAGTGTTGCGTACACCACCTAACTTGCCAAGGTTCAGTGTTGCATGGATCACCTGACTTGCCAAGGTTCAGTGTTGCATGGATCACCTGACTTGCCAAGGTTCAGTGTTGCATGGATCACCTGACTTGCCAAGGTTCAGTGTTGCATGGATCACCTGACTTGCCAAGGTTCAGTGTTGCATAGATCACCTAACTTGCCAAGGTTCAGTGTTGCATGGATCACCTAACTTGCCAAGGTTCAGTGTTGCATGGATCACCTGACTTGCCAAGGTTCAGTGTTGCATAGATCACCTGACTTGCCAAGGTTCAGTGTTGCATAGATCGCCTAACTTGCCATGCACATGCTGAAAATTTATTCTAATGGTATTTCTTGGAGTTTTTTCACCCGTATTTTGCATCTGCAGACACTGATTTATGGTAACTACTGTTGCATCCTAACAAACATATTTTTAAATAACCTTTTACTACTACCAGTAGCTTGCTTTTTTCCCCATCTTTATTTGAATTAAATTACATTTAAAGAAAAGTTTTTTGACAGGGATAGAGAATACTGTCGTCATTTTGTTGTCGTATTTGCAGGGCTCAACTTTGTTTTTATACAGATGTTGACAGAAGTACTAAAGTTTTTGGGTTTTTATATAGCTGTAGACTGAAGTATGTGCTATGTGCAAGCATGTGCAATGTAATAAATATGACCTTGCAATAGGTCAGTGTCAGTAGTAGGCCTACTGTAGTGTGTTTTCAATAACCAGTCACATACAGCATTATTCATTTCTTTTGGTTGCTAGATTCCTAATCATTGTTAATAATAATGTTTGCACAATATTATTCAACCCTTGTGATAAGCAGTTCTGCTACATAAACTGTTACCCACTCGCTCAGATGTGTTAGTTATTGTAATAATCCAAATAGTATGTCTGCACACACACACACACACACACACACACACACACACACACACACACGCTCTCGCGCTCACCAGCTCGCGCTCACCAGCTCACGCTCTCGCACTCGCACTCGCTCTCGCTCTCGCACTCGCACTCGCTCTTGCACTCGCACTCGCTCTTGCACTCGCTTTCGCACTTGCACTCGCACTCTCTCTGTATGTATATTTATTTTTAATTCTGTGCACAAACACTTTTGGTTTCCTTTAGTGGTGACAGCTTAAGAGAGTTTAATGCAATGTAGATGTGTAGTTCCTTATTCATTGATTCATTGTACAGTCTTAGTTTGTTTTAATTTTTGCACTGGGCAGTAGCTACTCATAAGAAAAGTTTGAGGTTTATGTAAGAATAAGTGAAAATTCCCATTCTTACTGGTGAAATATGCTCATCAAACATCAAACTAAATACTAGTGGAGGTCCATTGATTTGTATTAACTAGTAGGTGAATACAGTAAAACCCCATTAAGAAGTTTCTGAAGGGGCTGAACAATTTTAACTTCTTAGCTGGGAAAACTTCTTAAAAGGGTTAAATTACAATTGTATTCACAGACATTTAAAAATAATTCAAACTTATTAAGGCGTGAAAACTTCTTATGGGATTTCACTGTATTCTTTTCTCAGAAAACATTTTAAAATGCCTCAAGTTCTTTAAGAATACTAGTTATAGTATTTAAAAAAAAGTGGCGTGGAATTAACAAAGTACCTCTAGTATAAAAATTTCTAAAACTATTTATGCAGGCAGAGAAATTACTGGTAATTACAGTATTTATCAAAAATTTAGCTGCAGTACTTGGAAAATAGGTATCTTTCTATCTGCTTCGTGTACCAAAGTTTCTGTGAAAGATATTCAGTTAAATATGTATGTACTATGATTAAAAATTGTGTAAATACTATAAATTAAAAACACTTTTTTTTCTTAGTTGGAACAGATTTATGGTCAGTATATTCCCATCATGCCTTTTTTTTTAACGGTGAATCCTATCGTAACCATTGGACATATGTACGGTAAAGTTGTGACACCATCTCACAACTCTGACTACCTCAAGAAGATGTATCAAGACTAGGGTGGAAAGGCAATAGACACAGCACACTAAGTGCTTTAAAATTACCAAAAAATTTAAAGAAAACAAAGAATCCTCATCAACTGATACCTCACAGGTGTAAAGCATAGGAAGTTAACTAACTAAATGATAAGGGATGCTCCTTTCCACTTCAACTGTAATTACATAGCATAAAAAAAATACAATTATTGAGATTTTCATCAAGCTAACAATACAAAGCTTTTCATGAAAGTGACAGTAACATACAAGTCCATTCAACTTGTTTCTTTTGCGTATAGATTACTGAAGCAAAATAATGTCCATTTAAAAATATTTCAATTTTTTTTATTTTTAAAGAACCTTTAGGCACAAAACAAATTAGTAACTAATTGAAATTAATGTCTTCGATAGGGCCACTACAAATAACAAAATACAAAGAAAGTACGCTAGACATTCCTCATAAAAAACAACTGTCCGACGATTTCAGTCAATGGACGGCTTGGCCCGTGACGTCATAGCAATTTGCATGCTGGGAGAATCAGCTGTTTTGCACATTCAAAGGCTCGTTTACCATAAGGCTTAATGCATTAGCATGTTTGTTAGATGATTTATACCGAACTATGTAAAACATTGCTATATATTTAACGTGTTTTAGTACCACTAACAGCAGTTCTTTGAAGGTATTCAAGGTTTCATAATGTCCCGTGATTTAAAAATATAAATAATCGCATAGGAAAGTCAGTCACTTGGCTGTCATGCTCGCTGTGTTTTATTTCTGTCTGTTTTGTTATGTATTTAATAATTTAAAAAAGTGTGCACAGTTTTTTGGCAAATTGTTATATTTCAAAAACAGTGTATTAGTGCAAATCACTATCACAAAATAATTTGTAGGCCTACGCCTACTTCTTTTAGCGTAGCATGGGAATAGCTTACAAGTAAGTTTATATTTTTTTTTAACAAATTCAAGGATCTTAAGAAAATTGTAGGCCTGTTTTTGAAATTAATATTTGTATTATGTTAGAATCACATATTTATAGGAGTCAATGTATGCTTTTAATTTTACGTTTCTGTACTAGATTATTACTGCAAGTCAATGGGCATATTGGCCTACCTAGTGCCTAGTGGTTTCTGTTACCACTTGTGAGTAAATAATAAACAACATTCCAAAGTCACTTATGAACATATTTAAATAGAGACCTTGTTAGATTATACACAGCCGTGGTTTCGTGCTTAATTTTCCCCCTCCTTGTTAAGGTAACTGCATGACGAATTTGAGGTCTTACCATGCAGAACTAACCTTAGACAATTGGGGGAAAATTAATTTTTAAATGAAAATAACTAGTGTAGTTTATTGATATTACGTTCAATTGGCTAGGTATTACAGTGTTTGTGTACTGCTCGTACGTTCGTGTTGGTACATACATATTTACTAGCCTACAGTAAAAGTTGGTTTCCTTGATAAATATAGGCCTAAGCTTTTTGTTAATTTCTCGGAAATGTGTGTTAATAACATATATCCATACAAATTTCTCCAGAATGTTTAAGGAATGTTACAGTTCATTGAAACTAGAAGCTATCAATCATCAAATAATATAGTTCTAGTTTTTTTTGTACCTTCTGTTTACCATGCTCCCATAAATGCATATAGGCCTACTTTGTTTTGCTGTAGCTTATACGTGCCAACATTAATTGCCAGGTATTACATATGTTTTAGGGAAGTGGTTAATATGTAAACAATTTGTTACAACATGACTTAATAATTTATAAGTGTAGACTAATGAAGCAAGGTTTTCGCTGTATGGAAACTTGCATTGTGACGGCCTGTTGGGAGAAGGTTCATTGTAGGCCTACTCATTTTTAGACAGTGTTTTTATTGATTTGTTGCATTTATTACAGAACACAATAACAACCAACCTTGGCCTACTGGAAATATTGCCTGGTATAATAATTGTGTGTGTTTATCATAAGAAATATGCAGCCAAATTATAGTCTCTTGTTAACAGTGACACAGTTGATTTAGCTTCATTGTTGTTTATTATTCAATACGATCTATGACATAGGTATTTTAAAAACGTCTGCAGTTGCCGTATACTAAGAAACCGTAATTCTTCGACTCAGAGTGTATTAAAAGTTTTAAATAATGAATAGAAACTCATCAACCCATACAATCATGTATGTTTTTCGGCACTGTTTGTGCAAAATCATCTGTTGCTACCCATGATTCAGTGCGCAAATGCTACTGGCCAAGCCATCCATTAGAGGATGTATCGTCCAATAACGTTTGCAATATGGCGCTCACGGTAAAATGTTCAGGTGCTGCTGGATAAGAAAGGGTTTCAAACATACCTGTAAGCTTCTTTTCACGTCTCTGACAAAGTGTACCAATACAGTACACAACCAGGCATACCTGACAGAAGTTGTAAAATGCGGAAAATCTTCCGTGGCACTGATTCACAAGCCGGCGACCAAACTTCTGGTCGCACTCACAAAGTTTCAACAAATCAAGCTGATGTAACGCGTTAAACATGCAACGGCTAACTTTCTACAGCTTAAAGTACTTCCAGTTCTTAAAAAACGTAAGAATTCTGATTTCACGAATTCATGTAAAGGGTCTTCGCCAGCAAGAAGCCATATCAAGTATCAAAAACTATTGAGAATTAGATGGTACGTCCTATAAGGTCATGCTCCACTAGACCGTCCAGCTGGCATCACTGACGTAGGATAAACTACGCACAGAACTACGCAAAAATACCAAGCCTGCAACATGATTATCATAACTGAGACGTTAATTGTTGGTGGCAAAAGTCAGTCTACAATAACCAACATTACATCTGCTTTTACTGCTGCTACAGAGAAATCACATCTATGCGGTATAAGTACGTTTATGCCGCAACACTTCCACCACAATTGCTCGACATAATTCAGGACAATAAGTCATTACTGCCAAAGGGAATAACGCCCCATGTTGATGCGCATTATCATCCTGACTGCAAATTTTAGACCTATGTCCTGGTGGAAACCGCCGAACCGCCTGCCCGCGACAACTCTTTCAACTGCCTGGCATGACGTTCAACCCAATACTACCTTCTTCACCAACTCGGCAGCGACTCACTCGCACCACGGCCTGCAGGCGACTACCACCTCTACCCCTGAAGGTACTGGGCACATACGCCAAACTCCCACAGCAGCACCGTCTATCGCACACGGAAAATACGGAACTAACCACCAGTAACACCTGCGTTTTATCATATGACAAGGGAATTTTGCTACAAACAACAGTTGCCAGGTACCATAAAGGGACGATCACAAAGTGGTTGTCACAAAGTTCACTGTTGTCGGAAAACTAATGTATTGGATTTCTCTTAATTGTGGTTGTATTTAAGGACCTTTGACATGGATGTACTGGAATTGCTTGTGATACATTGTTTATGAAGGGACACGGAGCTACTTTTTAACATTCTTTGTATAACAGGATGTCTCGGGCTCAATAAAATATGGTACTTCTGTAGTTACAGCATTGATTCACTTAAAAGTCTTGTTCTGTACATGTTATATTAGCTGTGAGGCAAGACCACTGCTACCTTATGTGCAGTACCTTTTATCTTACTGATGTCTATATTTCCAGTAAATTAATACAATTTACATTGTGAATATTCATAGCAGTAGGTTGAAAAGAACATAAGTCTAGTGATTAAAAAACTTTGACATTGCTGAAGTACAGTATTACTTTCTTTTATAAGATAGGTGCCTTTCCCTCCCCTTTTTGTGCCATTGCTGTTCCCTTAACACTGCTGAGTGCTTAAATCAGTTCTTCTAGCATTTGCATTTGGAACTCAAGCATGTATGTTTAACTCAAGTGTGTGTTGGCAAAATTGTACATACTTGTAAGAGACATACAATAGAATTGACAAATCATATACTTGTATATACACACACATCATCATGCATACACACACACACTCTCTCTGTCTCTCCCTCTCTCTCACAACTCTCACATACACTAGTGGTGAAGCGTGGTCACACTAGAGTCCCTGGCAGGTATGTGTTTTTCACCCGTAAAGATATAAATAATACATCGAGGCCCAATAGATATGACGCACATGCTAGTGACGTCGTAACTTAGGACGTGTTTGATACTGTGTTACTGTAGGGTACATGAAGTTTAAGAAGAAAAATGCTAGAGACTCGGAGCTGGCGCACTGACAGTATAAGGGAAGCTGTATTAGTTACCTGGAGTACAGGTATTAATGTTTGTACATGTACCGTATTAACATTCCTACAGGACACAGCCAATAGATTTTAGTTTGCTCTGATTTAAACCGTGTTACAGAAGCTACTGGCTGGTTGGATGCACATGCACCTGCCAGTCTAATGGTTCAACAGACATTTAGATTTGTGTATAGTCATTGCCTAGTGCTGCTTCCCTTGGAACACATCTACGCCTTGCCACTGATACACACGTTTCCTTGATGAATTTGTCGTTCACTGGATCTGGGTCATTGGGTCTGTCTTGTTTTTTTTTCTTTTCTTATTCTTGTGATCTCTTGGGTTACCTCTTTACACCACCAGATGAGATTTGTGTACTCGTGTAAGTGCAGGGGGACCTATGTTATGGCTCGGAATGGCAGTGCAGAATTTTAAAGTTGTTCCAAGATTAATTTGGCGACTAAAGGAGAAACGTTTCTGTTCATTATTTATGTTTGCAGCTTTGATTCAGTTGCTGGTCGAATGGGGAAAAGTTTCAAGAAGGTTCTCATACAGTAGGCATAATGTTGCTTATTTTTTTTAGGTTAGCAGTGTTTTCTTATGAAATAGTTATTCTGGTTTTTATATTTCTGTCTTTTCTCTTCCAAGTACTTCACCTGGCAAATTAGAAACAAGAGGATTTATGTAATTGTCTGAAAGACAGTGAGTCCTAGCCTAATTTATCTCTTCTAGCTGGAAATAGTGTGTGTTTCAGGTCCATTGTGTTTAGACATGTTAACACATAGTTAATATTATTTTATTAAATAATTGATGTACAATATAAACATTCATTGCTCTTGTGTTGAAATGTGAAGTGTTGTCCATATTGTTTTGTAATAGTTTAGGAAATTCTGCATACTGTAGCAATATCTGGGCCACATCCTCACGTTTTCAATGAAGGCTTTATTGCAATGTTATGGCAGTATGTTGCGCATGAGGATATACTGTATTTTGATTGGACGCATTAAGCAATGATAATTTTCCAGTAGCGGTGGTGTTTAGTGATGTTTATGGGGAACATTTCAGACATAATGAGGATATGGAGAAATGGATGGTGCAGAAACATCGTGAGCAGAGAGGTAAAGGAGAAAGAGAGGGGAAACTAAGGGATAACAGGCCGAAGAGTTCACGAGAAAAGTTGCAGGTGAGTTCTGGTTAACGTTTAAGATGTTTTTAGTTAAAATTAACAAATTTATAATGTTAAGTTTTGTAGTAACTACCCCGTATTTACTCGTGTACAGTCTTCCCTTTTTTGCCCAAAATTTATGTAAAAAATTAGGAGGAGGGGCTGTACACAGAACAAACTACTATCACTGCTAAAAAAATCTGTAAGCACTCAAATTACCTACATATTTATTTTATATGCCGATTATTGCTGTGAACTCTCACAAAAATGCAAACAATAATAGTAAACAGTAATAGAAATGCTTACATCAACTAATTAACGTGTCTCTGTAGTCTGTACCGATAGTAACAGCGCGGGAGCACGCTGACGGTGTTTGTAAACAATGGAAGGTTCAAGGTTAAAGATTCTATTTTAAGGAACATGGCCGTGCTTCGGCTATTGAACTTCGGGCCATAACTTCCTCTGAACTGAACTCGCTGTGCGATGTGCCCATCCGCCTTGCAATATTGTTGGCTTCAATCTGGATCATTTCGGTGGTCACAGCGACTCCTGATTTGCGTGTTTTCATTACGTACTTATACAGTTCATTTTCAAGCTATGGGTATTTACACGATTTCCCACGAAAAGCACGCTTATCCTTTGGTACACTTTTTAGTTTTTCTTGTTGCCGACACCACGTGCGCACACTTTTGCAGTCATCAAAATGTCTCGCGGCACTTTTTTTAAAATGCTCTTGAGCATATTTCACCAATTTTAACTTAAGTTCAGCAGTGAAACTGCACCGTTTTTTCCCCATTATCAAACGATGTAACTAAATAAACTGACAAGAAAACAAGAACGCCACCACTACTGCTAACAATTACCAATAACAATGACCTCTACACCGTTACACGTGTGTACCGCACTGCAGAGCTTGCACAACTGAAGAATTTGGCAACACAGCATCACGTACCTGGCCAGTCGCCTACACACACACCAGGGCTCACGCTCAACTCCATATAAACTTCTCCGCTGCTACGCTCCGCGGCCAAGCCAAACAAACCGCCCGGGCTCACGCTCAACTCCATATAAACTTGTCCGCTGCTACGCTCCGCGGCCAAGCCAAACAAACCAGATGTGTCCGGCTGTTGCTGCGTGTTTGTATTACTTATGTTTAAATAATTTTTTTGGCATGGGAGGGTTATATGCAGAATATTAATTTTTCTCTAATTTACAACTTCGAAATTGAGGGAGGGTGGGGGGCAGTACACGAGTAAATACGGTATGTGCTCATGGCATGGTAAAATACCTACATACAATAGCTTTTAAGAAAAAGTAACTTCTTAATTGTTATAAATATGAACTTATATAACATTATTTAGGATAGTACTGTATTTGTTAATGTACGGTACGACTTATTTTAGCAAATGAGCAATATGCAAGTACTGTAGATTTTAAATGGTAGTAGTATGTTTTACAGAGTAGCAGTATTGTGTAATGATGTACATATACAGTAAAACCCCTTTGTAACAAGACCATATATAACAACCACTTCTCTATAACAACCCTTTACTCAAGAACTGTGGGGTTTTAAAATAGTGGTTGCACTGTATAATTAAACCTCTATAAAAACCACCCCTATATAAAAATCATATTCTAGTGAACCGTGAGGGGTCTATATATTTTACACCGTACTTATTTGTAGCTGTTTTGATAATTCTCATCATTATAAATACTACTGTTGTTGGTAACACTTTTACTTACTTTGATTGTGACATATTGTATAGTATTTGATAACATTAAAAGCAAAAGTGAAATTTTGGTTAAAAATAAAAATTTTTACACGTGCTATATTATTATTTTAGTACTGTATATATTAGTATGTAATACTTTGCTTTTATCTAAAGAAGAAGTGTTTTGTTTTGTGGCATGAAATAGACCAACTTCAAACTGTATTAAAATTCATGAACTCTCCCAAACATTTGGAGGGTCTGAAGCTTTGACCTGGCACTGAAATCATGTCAGACCATTCAGTGTAACTAGTGAAACTGGAGATGTTCTAGACCATGTAGCCTACCGTGAAATCTCAGTATAAAGTACTTCAGTATTAAGTTCTTTTCATTATAAAGTACATAATTCAAAACACCTAGAAAGAGTTTTTAATTTAGTAACTGTTCAGTTTAAAGTATTTTCAATATTAAGTATATGATTTTTGTTCCCTTCAAGTACTTTGTAATGAGATTTCACTGTAATCCACAATTGCCACAAACACCATCAGTTGGTACCAATGTTTCCAGTAGAGATTTTAGACAAATGTGTAATTCTGTTCTGAAAACAAAACATTCTCAACTGCTATCTTTCTTAAAAATGTTGTTTTTTGTTAAACTTTTTTTTATTAGAAATTTATGATGAAATCCGGTATTTTATTATTTTTTGGATGCAAACTTTTTCTTGTATTAGATCATTAAGACAGTGGTGTTTCATAATGCAATGTCACATTTGAGAATTTGTAGGGCGTAGTGTAATATTCCTTAAATTTTAAAGCAGTATTTATAATAATCTGTACAAAGAATACACATAATTTAATATGAATAAATGAAAGGGTAAAATTCAATATTTATATTGTATAGGTACTCTATTTTAGGGTCTTATTAAAAAACTGCGGGTACCAGTTTGTGACCATCTGGAAACATTAAGAAAAGTTCTGCTATGCAACAAGCTTAGTTGGAAATGTAACGCACTTATCAATTAAACCCATATATAACAACCCTTCTCTCTATAACTGTAATCTCGGGAATTTAAGGGGTTTTTTTAGAGAGGTTTTACATTAAAAACAAATAGATTAGGGAAAGTAATCAGCAGAAGACAGTAAGTACAGCTGTAGATACTATGTATTTTCATGAGTAACTGAGGGATTTAAGAATAAATTTGCTGTAGTGAATGTTTCAAGTGTACAGTAAGCGTGTATGTTGCACATAGGACCCAAGTCATGGTGTGAAGCGCAGTGGTTCTCACTCACGGGATGGAGAGCCCTTAAAATCTAGCAAGTACACCCATGGAGAGGCTGCTACCAAGACTACAGCCCCAGCAGGGCTGGCCTTCAACTGCAGCATGCAACAACCACTCATGTACCAGGGACCCACGCAGACAGCCCTGGGACCCCCTTACCTTCCTACACATCCACAGGTGAACTTGTGGCCCCCATTCTCCGTTGCACCAGTGCATCCAACTATGCCGGTCTCCACCAGGTGAGTTTTGATGTTTCTGAAAAGCCATTTATCAGTCATGCAGTAGAACTCCAATTTTGAATGTACCAGATTTAAGTGGCATCAGTTTTGATTTGTCGTTCTTAGGAACCGTCACAATTTACTATTGAAGATGGAAAATTTAAAATCAGTGACATCTGTACACTGCATATTAGGCTCGCATACAGAACACACAGAAATAAAAAGTGTGATTAGAGGTTATGAAAGCTTTCTTAACAAAATAATGCTAATTTAATGCGTTTTTTGGAGGCGGGAAGGAGGGAGGGAAAGGTCAGTATTAGTTGGTAACAATTTCAAATGGTCACTTCCAAACACCATGAAGTCACTGAAAAATTTGTGTTTTATCATATGTAGGTAGTTTCTTTTACCTAACTAAAGTCTGCACAGTAATATTTGTTGTGAATAGTTTCACTGCTAATTGAAAATGTTAACTTAAAATAATTTCAATACATTAAAAGGACTGAAAAATGTAGTGTAAAGTCATTTTAATAAGTAACATATTTACTCTTCTACATTTCTATAAATTGCTGCACACCAGCGACAGTTATGTGTTTGTTAATGTTCAAGAGTAAACACTGTATTGCTTGAAGAGTGGCAGCTCTGTTAGTGAAGATATAGTTTTCTAATAGAGTCCTGTAATTTGAAAACTGTTCAGAGTTTGCGGAACTCACTTCAGGAGAGTTTCGATGATATACAAATTTCCTTCAACCCCCAATGAGCTCACTGTGTTGACATCCTGTGGACGACTTTTGCAGATCACTAAAAAATTCTTTTACATTTCTTCTGTTTACCATGTATTTTAATCAGTAGACAGTTGTTTTCGTTTACAAACACAATTTTAGGAGAGTGGTTTTGTTTAAGACCAATATCCTTTATTTTTATTGCTTTCACTATGATAATTTTTTCAAATCATAGATGAGGGAAGATATTACGAAACTGTTCTCCAGTTTTGTTAAAATATTTTTTATTTTATAACATAATTTTTTCAAGACAAAACTACACCATGGCTTTAGTTAATTATATAATTGATTAAATTTTCATCAATGAACTATTTCACTAAAACCAAATAACTTTTTGTCTAGAAAAAAATTAGAATATTGTAGAACCCCTATATTACACTTTTTAAGGGACAAATGAAAATGGTTTAAATGAAGAGGAACAACGAAAACTAACAAAACATCTATTAACTAAAAATGTTTACATGTTAATTTATAACTACAGCACAGGTGTAATATGTGACCTCAAAAAGTCTTTATATGTAAAATATAATCAATGTTCTAAATTTTGTTTAGCATCAACGTGCTACTGAGCACCGATTACGAAAATATATGATTTATACTACTAACATCACTTAAATTGCCCTTCTGTTTTTAAAAACTTTTGTACACATACATAGTTACAGTCTGCGGGTTTCTTTCTATTGAAATGTCATCCTTCTTCCACGATATCAACATTTAATTTGTACGTGGAGGGAAAAATATTGTTAGCTTCATAAAAGAATAAGTGTAAATCAGAGGATGCAAGTATCAACTGAAGTGTAAATGGCATGAATACAGTACATAGTTAACATAGGGAAAATAATGGGAAAGAGAAAAAATGGTGTATTGAAGGGGAAAATGTAATTCAGGGGAATGTAAAATCAGGGCTTTACTGTACTTAATAAAAATTAATTTTAACAAAACAGGGAATCATTTTGTGATACCTACTTTAATTTAGGATAAAAAATTGTTTTTCATAAAAGCTGTAGAAATAAGCAATCATCATGGCCTTTGTAACATCTGATTAAAATTTTAATTATATTCCAAATTTAATCTGTATGCTAGGCAATCAACATTGGGTGTATTGTAGATATGTATAAATGTTATCCAAAACTATCACACTCATTTGTTCATTGCAATTTGTGGTGGCAGTAGTATTGCTGTTTTTTACTAGCCTTTTTTAAACATTAAATATGTTCAGTAGTTGGGTTGATTTTTTTCATATTTTAATGTTTGTCATTTTGACTGATAAAACTCAAGGGGTGTATTGACATTTGTGTGCTCTCTCCCACCACAGTTGTATGCCGAATATGACCCAACAACAACAGCAGCAGCAGCAGCAGCAGCAGCAGATGCAAATGAACAACATGTTCCCAGTATACTACATCCCAGGGAACACTGGCCCAACTATGAGCCCTGCTCCTCTTTCTGGACAGGGTCCTAGCGAACACCCTGGCCCACCTAACTTCTTGACTCAGCAAGGTACTTACAGTAGTGTATTCATACTCTGTTCCTAGACATGTACACATTTTTTAGATGAGTTGAGCGAAATGTTCTATTGTACCAAAATGAAACCTAAAAATGCTTGTCTATGTGTGCTAAGTGATAGAGTGAGAAGGGGTTGAATGTGGAAGAGAGGCTAACTATGTTAAGGTATAATTTGTTTTATTTAAATAAAGTACGTTAGATCCCCATTTTTACAGACATTCACGGTTCCCCAAAATATGTCAGTACGACCAAGTTGTTAATACGAATTAATAGGACCAAAATTTGACCATTACGGAACTTCGCACTTCCCTTCTCACTTCCCTCCCCCCTCCCCAATTCTTCCTTTCCGCAGCCAGAGTGAAAGCCAGTAACTGTGTGATCATGTGTTCGCATGACTAGCCGAAAGGTGTTTTTTTACATGCAAATTATACAGTAACTTATTAAGCTGGTTTATTCAGTGTAAAATGATTGTGCATAAACAAAATCAAGTAAATAAAAAAAATTATGAAACACCAGACTGCTACCTCACCATCGGGTCTAATATGCTATACACAATATTGCCAGTGTTTATGTTGCCGCTGGAATATTAGGAGTTTAACGATGTTTCTGATTAATAAACCATATCTTTTTAATAGGGTGTTGCAGTCTAAATAAAATGATACCTCAACTATATGCCAGCAACCTTTAAACGTAACTATTATTTGTAAGGGCTTACTGGATACAAGCGTTCAATTTCATATCTTTTTTTATACGTTAAGTACATGTTTACATAGTGGGATAATGTTGTCAGGCTTCGAATTTAGTTATATTTCATTTCTACAAAAAATCCCACAGCGCAAGTTAAAATGAACGTAAACGTGTAGAGCAACGTTTGCAGGCACAAAAAATAGCTAACTAGGTATGACACATTTCTTATGAGAAAATGAAGTATTTTATTTCCTTGGACGTAACTTAATTTAGTAAAATTTTTATTATATTATGAGCAAAATGATTGTGAAAACCTTGAACAAGTCAAAATGAACAGTAGATAAGAAAAAAAAAAATCTACACCTTTGACAAAATGGCCTACAGGGGAAAAAAGGAAGATAAAGGTTGAACAACAGCACTTTTTTTGTCTCTTGTGAAGCCCATTCAGTGACGACATTGGCTGGCATGCGGTTGCCATGAGCAGGATGTGGGCTTACGAGCAGTCTGTGGCTCATCTTGCTACACAGAGACATGGATGTCCACAATGTCTTGTTATCCCCCTGTATGTATTTTATGCATATTGTTATGGTATTAATGATGTTATGATATCTTGCCCGCAAGACTCGCCTGCTCACCGAAATGGGCTAAACTCAACAACAGGGAACATAATTTCTCTAGAAGAAGTAGTGTTAGTGACTGGTGCTGGCAGGGCTCACTTTCGCGCACCTCTCCGTGAAATGTAATCCCAGTGCGCAAAAAAAAAAAAAGACGGGAGATATGGCCTCTGATACAAAAAATAGAAACTCCCAGGTTCGGACCCATTTCGGTAATTTTCCGAAAATCCAGCAAATACGCCTGGAGGTGAAAGTAGTAGGCATTTATATGTGAGCCCCCTTTAAATAATTTAAAAAATAGTTAACATGTAAACTGTTAGAGAGATATGAATGAAATTTTGTAGAGAGTTAGTTAACTTGACACGCAGAATACTAGAAAAAATATTATATGAATTTTCAAGCGTATGTACAGGATGTTATTCCAATTTTCGCAGTAGGATAATGGAATTGGGAATGTTGGATTTATCAAAAATTAAAAACGTAAGAAAGTAAGTGAAAAGGGCGTGCGTGAAAATCCCATGCCTAAAGTTCAGTCTCGTTATACGAATTGTTCAAAAGTTATAAACGTTTATATTTGGGCCCCCTTAAAAAAATTAAAAAATGTATAACTTCTAAACTATTTGAGATATGTGAATGAAATTTGGTACAGTTACATAACTCGACGCGCAGAATGCGGGAAATAAATGTTGGAGCGTAAATACATGATGTTGAACATTTTTTACTAATTCAACTAAAAATTGCTAACTACAGATAAAAATGCATTAAATTAGTGTATATTTTAGATCCCAACTTTGCAAATCAAACGGTTCAAAAGTTATGGGCCCCCAAATTTGGAGCCCCCTTAAACTAAATCGTAACAGGACCCTCCGGTCATA